>JAOPSE010000323.1:600000-814440 GCA_029449295.1 Zea luxurians | reverse complement strand
CAGAGGCTGATGGGTTTGATTAAGTCAGGGATCAGTCCATACGAGCGACTCGATCACGCCACGCCCGAGCCTAGCCTCGGGCAAGGGCAGCCGACCCTGAGATGCTTCCGTCTCGCCCGAGGCCTCCTCTTTCATGGCAGACGCATCTCCGGCTCGCCGAGGCCTTGCCTTCGATAAGAAGTAACCCTGACTAAATCACCGCGCCGACCGACCAAGTCACTGGGGCCTTTAACGCAAAGAGTAAGACTGACGGGCAGCCAGGCTTGGCCAAAAGCGCCAGAGGAAACTCCGCTCCGCCCGACCCCAGGGCTCGGACTCGGGCTAAGGCCCCGGAAGACGGGCGAACTCCGCTCCGCCCGACCCAGGGCTCGGACTCGGGCTAAGGCCCGGAAGACGGCGAACTCCGCTCCGCCCGAACCAGGGCTCGGACTCGGGCTAAGGCCCCGGAAGACGGCGAACTCCGCTCCGCCCGACCCAGGGCTCGGACTCGGGCTAAGGCCCCGGAAGACGGCGAACTCCGCTCCGCCCGACCCAGGGCTCGGACTCGGGCTAAGGCCCCGGAAGACGATGAACCCCGCTTCGCCCGACCCAGGGCTCGGACTCCACCCCGACCTCTGCTGAACGACCTCCGCCTCGCCCGACCCAGGGGCTCGGGCTCGGCCTCGGCCTCGGCCTCGGCCATGCAGGACAGACTCGACCTCGGCTTCGGAGGAGCCCCCACGTCGCCCGACCTAGGGCACGAGTCCGCCACGTCGACAGGAAGCGCCATCATCACCCTACCCTGAGGCGACTCGGGCCGCAGAGAACAGGACCCGACGTCCCATCTGGCTAGCTCCGCCAGATAGGCAATGATGGCGCCCCGCTGGACCATGACGACGGCGGCTCCCAGCTCCCTTACGAAAGCAGGGGGACGTCAGCAAGGGCCCAAACCACTCCGACAGCTGTCCCTCCGCCCGGCTCCATTGCTTCTCCAACAGCCACGACGCCACACTAGCTGGGTGCCAAGATCTCTCCGGCTGCCACCTTGGCATGTACTTAGGGTACTAGCTCTCCCCCGCTAGACACGTAGCACCTTGCTACACCCCCATTTGTACACCTGGATCCTCTCCTTACGCCTATAAAAGGAAGGACCAGGGCCTTCTTAGAGAAGGTTGGCCTCGCGGGAACGAGGGCAGGGGCAGGCGCTCTCTCGGGGCCGCTCGCTCCCCTCACCCGCGCGGACGCTTGTAACCCCCTACTGCAAGCGCACCCGACCTGGGCGCGGGACGAACACGAAGGCCGCGGGAACCTCCGACTCCCTCACGACCCGGCTCCGGCCACCTCGCTCTCGCTCTCTCTCTCCCCCCTTCGCGCTCGCCCACGCGCTCGACCCATCTGGGCTGGGGCACGCGGCACACTCACTCGTCGGCTCGGGGACCCCCCCGGTCTCGGAACGCCGACAAGTAACAAGTGGAAATATGATGAGTTGATACAAGATGTTGATTGCTAAAATGTTTGCTACCATGTATGAGTAGATAGTACACATTAGCCTTAAGAGAGTCACACTTAAATTTGACAAAGTTAAAAACTTGATTTAGAAACTCAGCTAGTGCTTTTGGCAACCAAACCCCACAGCCAAACAGCTGCATGTCTAGAGGTAGAGGAGTAGACTCCTCACACCGGGTAAGTCTAGCTGAGTATTAGTATACTCAGCCTTGCTTGTGGCATAATTTTTGCAGGTACTCCTTAGGATGATTGGTTGATGGTGTGACTTGGCCTTCATCCCTGCCACCGGGATAGACGGTCGAGTGGGTTACTGCTTCCGCAGGAGAGGACCAGGAGGAGTAGCGTGGCCAGGCTTCGCCATGTTACTCGGTTTTCTCCGTTAGTTATTTCCGCTGCATTAAAATTTATGGTTATTATTTCTGAAACTCCGATAATGTAATCACTAATGATACTTATTAAATTTGTGGTATTATGTTTTATTGTATTTCTCTGTGCCTCACCTTCGTGTGAGCTAGTGGTATTCAATCTTGGTAAGTGGCTTTATCGGACTAGATCCGAGGGACTGACGGGTTATTCCTGTTTAAGTGTGTTGCTGCCCTTAAGGGTGCGACTTGGGCACTTAAGCTGAAATAATTCGGGCGGTTCCGCCACAGCTGGTATCGGAGCGAATACCAGTACAGAGAAGTCAATAAGTCATGATTATCAACCTTTTCTAAAGTAAAACTTGCTAGAAACCAATGTTGGATAGATCGTCAGGACGATAAGGATAGACCTAGGACGTGAAGCCTTAGGAAATAGATGGGTAGCTAGGTGGCTATTTATATAGGCCATAAAAGCTACTACTACTATTAATAAGGATGCTGTAGAAGCACCCGAAAAAGTAGTTAGGTCTGAGAAGACGACTAGAATGAGCATGCATCATGATTGTCGCATTATAATTGTCCCTTATGCATTAACATGCCTCTCTCACCTTTATTCCAATAATAATAACTTGTGAATAATGTGATGTACTGCTATGTTTGGAGCTATAAGAAGTGCCTTGTCCTGTGTTGTTATGATAGTCTTGATTAGGTTGTGTTATGTGTTCTCCTTGCCATGCTGTCTAGGAGGTACGGTAACGATTTAGTACATTTTGCCCCTAACCAATAAAAATTGTTGCTTGTTTGACCCATAAAAGACCCCCCCCACTTTAACCAACCTAGTGGTTAGCAAGTGAAACCTTTAAAAGAATCAAATCACATGCTTGTGTTGGTGTTTTTGTAGCCCTTGGGTGTTGCGCTATTGGTAATACACCCACACAACCTATAGATGCCCATAGCTTGACCGCCAGACTAACCCCAGTCTCCTTGTGCACTTGTTGTGTCAAAAAAAATTATTGTTGGTGTCTAGTTGCACGAACCCTATCAAGGCCCTGTTCCTTTCCATAAATCCTTGCCCCTAAAACTTAATAGCATTCTTGTTGATCATCCAGCTGGTCTTGTTGCCTACCTCTCCTTTCACATGGATCTAGTAATCTTTTCCTTTGCGAATCATGTTGTGGCTTATCATCCAAATCTCTAGATCCCCTATTGATCCTGCCCTATTATCTAGATATCTGTTATAACCCGTTCTCAAGTATCAGATGTTGATCTTGCATAAATCTCTCATTTCTGGTCATTCTCATACCCCCTTCTCTGGGGATCATGACGTTGTTTTATCGATTTTATCTCAAATCAGTGTATCCATTTGGTTCAATGGATTATGCTGTTGACTTCAGTTCCCTCATGTCTCGGCAAGTTGCCAATCTTGATCTCATGGTTGGTTCCCCTCATATCCACTCTCGTATAAATCTCTAACCTGATAATCTCCGTATTAATCATAAAATAGTTCTCTGAGTTGAAGGAAAATTCTCACGTGATGCTCTTTTTGCCAGCAATCTCTACTTCAGCTCTGGTCACATTCTTATTTTCTGAGCCATACTCTCATGGGCTCCATCCATCTGTGCTATGTGGATTTCTCATTGGTTACGTTTGGTAATGGTGTTATGACTAACGACCGATGGTGCCGTGACGACACCGAGAGCCTACTATGGTGCACACATGGCTGAGCTGCTCGGCACGCGCTGGTATCGCGGTTAATAGTCGTGATCCATTACGAGACTATATTGATGTGTTATCTTTTGTGGATATTCTCTCAAAGTGATCGCTGCATTTTGTCTCAATATGTCGCGATATTCTAACCAAATCTGTCTTCAGTATCTTGTCAGATGCCCTCTCATGAAATTGCATCTATTTTCAGTCTGGGAGTTACAAGCTTCTCCACCCTTGAATATCCTCATTCGAATCTCGGGACGAGATTCTTTTAAGGGGGGAAGGCTGTGACACCCCAGGTGTCAGTTTCGGGTTATGTCGGAAGAATTATCCTAATCTCGGATGCTCAGTGAAAATTTCTATTTCTCGATCGTGTCTATCTCTGTCTATCAGGCTTTCTCTTGGAAGTTCACCGAATTCAGAGTTAATCGATCGCGAGAAAACAACCAATTTTGGAGCGTGTTAAAACTTTTAATTCTCGGAACTAATGCAGACTCGAAGATCATTCTCGAATTTTAAATCTCATCTGAAGCTCTTTAAATCAAACTCTCGACGACTATTATCTGATCTGAGCCCGAATCTAATTCCTCGAACCTCGATCGATGTTCGACTATTTTAATCCGAATCCGTACTCTCAAAAGAAATACTCAATATGTCATCCTCTAATCAATTTTATCCGACTCGGCTAAATATCTCATGTTCAACCGAATTCAAAACCCCGTATCGACAGCAATTTTAAAATATCACGGTTCGCCTTCTCCGACTAAAAATCCAAAGCCGTTCAAATCTCAAGACAGTTTATTTTCGAATCACACGTAGGGAATTATTTCTGAGCGAATTCAAGTCAAACTCTCGGCTGAATTAATCGCTCAATCGTCTGTTCGCCGAAACTCTATTCTGCTCTGTTCTCCGTAGAGACGAATTCCACGGGAGCATTTTTATTCGGAAAAATAATTTAGCGCGACCCGAGTACATGTTTTGGGCCAAGCCCATTCCAGCCCGGCCCATTTGGCCCATGAGAAAACCCTAACCCTAGTGCCCCTCTATAAATAGCAGCCCTCTCCTAGCAAGTGGAGGCATTTTTGCACTCCCACCCCTCAAAAAATTCCAGCCGCCACAGCCTTCTTCCTCCTCACGCCGTCTCCTTCCCTGTTTTCCACGGCAGCCAGTAGGGAGGATCGGCCAGCAGCCATGGCATCCTCCCTTTCTTCCCCAGCGCCACCCTGCTTCAGCCGGCTCCCCCTCCATGCTCCCTCCCTAGCCGAGCTTCTCTCTCCCCTGCTGTTTCCCATGCGTGCAAGGAGCACTAAGGCCAGCGCCCTTGCCCTCTGCTCCAGCCATGGCGTGGGCCTTCTCTGGTTCGGGCTCGCAGTCGCCCATGGCGCTCTCCCCTTCTCCGCGGCGTTCGGTAGCAGGAAAGAGCAGCGCCCCTTCCTTCTCTCCCATGACCGGCGCTCCCTGTCCTCCTCCCCATGGCGCCCGTGCCCCTGCTCTAGGTGCTCGCCTCCTCCATTTCAGATGGCCGGCCTTGGTAGCCGCTGTTGCCATGAGTGCCATGGTCGAGCGCCCTGTTCCCTGCTTCATGGCTCGAGCTCGAGTTTCCTCATGGCGCTGCCTCCCTGTCCATGGCGACGCAGCAGCTCCCTCCCATGGCGCCCCCTGCTCTTCCTCCTTGGCGCCCAGAAATTGCAGCAACATCTCCCTCCCCCAAACTGCTCTTGCCATGGCCGATTCTTCCCTGCGCCCTACTCTCCCATGGAAATCCAGCAAGAGCTCCATTTCCTCCATGGCCGGCGCCCCGCGCAACGCCTCTGCGCGACTCTCCCTCCCCAAACAGCGAGCCCCCTTCCTCGCTGCTCGTCGTGGTGCCCGCCGGCTGTTCGGCAAAAATGCGCAGCAAGCCACGCACTGCAGCAGCTCCGTCCCTTGCCTTGCGTTGTGTCGAGCTTCGCTACTGCACATCTCCCATGGAAAACAGCAGCCCCTCCGCGTCACACGCTCGACTCTCTGCGCTCGCCCGCGTGGTGTCGCAGTAGGACAGCAGTAGTGTCGCATTCGCCATCGACCTCGCCTTCGTGTACACCCCCTCGCAGCAGCGCCAACATAGCAGCCGCGACACTCCCCTCCACCCCGCAGTCGCCACGCTCCACAAAAATGCCCCCTCGCGTAGCTACACACTTGTTGTCGCTGCCCGTTGTTCGTCGACGCGCAGCCCCTTCGCGCCGTGCCCATGATGTCATCGTTCTTGCTGTTTTGTCGCGCCAATCAACAGCCGCAGCAGCCCCTCCGTGGCGTGTGCTCCACCTTGACACGCCCTCGGTGCCGTCGTGCTCCTTCGACTTCGCTTCGGTCTCCCGTGATCGACGACGCGTTCGTCTTCACGCCACATGTGCAGCAACCACGACCGAGGTTTGATATGGTGAGCCGATGTGTTATTTAGTGTTAGATCGGATATATATGTGGCTGCGATAGTTATTTTGTGCGTCGTAGGGATTGGTCGCGGATGTATAAATTGTTTGCTAGAATGCTTCGTTGTAAAATAATGTGTTAGTGCGGCAAAAATTTGATAAATCCTAAAGCATGTTTGGTGACTTCCGCACTCGGCTAATGAGTTAGTCTATATTAATTTTTTTTATGTATTCATCATTGGTGTAGGTTAAATTAGGGAAAAATGTAATTTACGTGATATATAATTGGTGTTTGGAAGATGAGATAGGTTAATTTAGAAAGGTGTGTTATCAAACATGTGTGCCGAATTGCGATGTAGTAGTGATTGCGTAAGTTGAACCGAAGTGTCCCAAGTACATGTCGTGATATGGTTGTATTGAGATAATAAATTATAAGTGTTGCGTGATATGAGACTCGATCGATGTAGTTAATATTGAATTGGCCTGTAGAGAGGTGGTGACATGCCGAAGTAGTCATCGCTTCCTCTACGGTTAAGTCGGAGTCCTGCGTGATGATGTTATTTATGGGGTGAATGCGTATTGAAATATTTTATGTTGTGCAATATGATTAGGAAGATGAAGGATAGATAAGTTGTTTCGGAAATGTTAGCCAATAGATTCGGACAAGCGTGACAGAGGTTGAGTCACTTATGTTATAAAATTGATGCTCGACATGTTAGGTCTCCTAAAATGTGGTGATTTAGGTGACTTGTGTGTTATCCATTTTAAGTTGAGAAATGTTTAAGAGAAGCTAATTAATTTGCTCCCACCCATGTTTTGAGTTGCGATGTCTGAAATGGTTCGCTAAGTCTCCTACTGTGATTAGCCAGCTCATGTTAAATAGGAGTCGATTTCGTTAAGTGTTTGTTATATATGTGTTGTCTCGGATTACGATAATAAGAGGCAAACCGACGTGTAGGATGTATAGCAGCCTATGTTGTTGCGCTAGTTAGCCGAATTAATAGATGTGGTTGGGTAAGATCGTAGTCACGGTGATTTACTTGTTGTAGTCTAAATGAGCATGGTTACGATCGCGGATAAAAATTTGTAATGCTCATATGATGTCTAAGCTAAAATGCAAATTAGTGTGTGAAGGGCGCATCGATACATGTATATGTACCGGGTCCGATTATTGTGGTGGATGTGTTTGTTAATTGTGTGTGGTGATTCTAGCATACAAAATGACACGGATAAAAATTTAGTAAGTCTACTTGTTAGTTCTCCCTTGGTTATGTTAACTCTAACAAATGGTAAAGTGTTAGAATAATTCAATTATCTAGAACACGGCAATTCTTGAATTGTATAGAAGCTGAAATGTATTGATTTCTGTTTTGGGCTGCACGTACTGTTTTCGGTGTGCTGTATGTTTGATGAACTAAATTTTGTTTTCTGTAGATATGTGCTATAGAAAAGTGGTAGATAATGTTATTATCTTTCTGGTGTTAAAATTTTACAGCCATAAGTCTTTCTGTTTAGGAGTTATGCTGTTCACGAATTCAATAACTGAATCTGTCCAAATTCTGTACAGATTTCAGAAACTGTATTGTTTGTTCAATTTAATGTTACAATCTGTTCATGGTCATTATAAGAAAGTTGTAGGTGCTTTTCTTATCTTGCTTGTGTTAAAATTTCAAAACTAAAGGCCTGACGGTTTAAGAGTTATGAATTTTACAACTTGGTTGCTGTGTTCTGTCCACTGATAGAACAGATTTCGAAAACTGAATTGTTTGATTCAGTTCAACATAGAATCAATTCTTTGTGATTATAAAAGTTATGTAGTGCTTTTGCCAAGCTTTCCAAAAAGTCTTGGATCACTATTTTTGGTGGTCTGAAGCTTAAGTTATGAATGTTTCAAATATGAAGACTGAATCTGTCCAGTTCTGGACAGCAAAGTCTTATAGTGATGTTTATCCTTAGTTAAATATTGAACCACCTTGAGATGTCTATAAATAGTATGTAGACAATTTCATTACCTTTCCAGAAAGTCTAGGATCACTTGTTTGTTTGGATGTCTGAATCTTCAGTTATGAATTTTTAAAGTCACAAGTCTAAATCTGTCCAAATCTGGACAGCGCTGTTGTGTTAACACCTTTTGACCTTGCTAAGTGTTTAATCATGCTGTGATGACAATACCAAAGTTGTAGAGCACTTTTCAAGCTTTTTAGAAAGTCCTAGTTTACTATTTTTGAGTAAATATCTTGTGAGTTATGACTGAAACAATTGACTGCTGTATTGCTGTCCAAAAATTCTGCTAGTGCGCTTTTGATTGTTTAGTTCCCCCTTGTCGCTAAAAATGTGTGGTTTGCTCTTAAGTAATGTAGACTTGCCATGACCAAGCTTAATAATGCATGTGTGTCATGTTTTGTATGTTTCTTGCTGTAGTTGATTGTGATATAGGAGTCTATCGACATTGATGCATAGGTCCTCTATTAAACTTGTGTTGGGATGCTTTTGTGTGATTCATATAAGAACTAACGAAAAGTCATAGTAATTAAATAAATGCGTGTACCTATGATATCGTATTTGTGTTGCGTAAATATATAAAATATGGTCGTCTTGTTAATGGTGTTAATGATGAACGCTGATAACGTACGAATAGCGAGCACTTGCGTATAGTCGTTGCAGTGTCTTACTACTTGGTGTTCAGTTCACTATCATGTATTGGAATATCTTGTGATATTTTTCATTATATTCATACATATGCATCTTGCATCTCATTTAGGTCCGAGAGAGGATGATCGTGCAAGTGATGTGGTGCCACCCACAAGATGCAGTCGGTGGACGACCCAAGGAAGGATGGACATAACTAGTGGATGCTCGCCAAGCGAGTACCTCCCCCAACAAACACTATCTAAGTGTTAAACTGAAGGCAAGCCCCGGTTTTATGCATAACCTATTATTTATGCTATTTTACTTTACTTAATGATTGTAGGATTGATTGTGCACTTAGGTGTAGGAATTGCTTGAAACCCTAGTTGCATGATCTCAGGAATCCTTGTGAGATGAATACTAGTATGATAGGTCGAGTAGTTGCTTTATCTAATTAGGATCTCGGTAGAAGACGAGTGATTTTTCTAGCACTCGCGCGAGATCAGGAGTTGGTTGTACCCACCTTCATATTATTATGATACTAGTGGTAGACAGCAATCCATGGAGATTGGTTGCCTACGAGATGGGAACATGGAATAAGGATTTACGTGCGGATACCTGTGTCAAGCGTTTGAACGTACTAAACACATACCGAGAAATATGGTAAATCGGTAAGCCTAGTACCTGAGTGAACCTGCCCGCAGACATATCCCCTCACGCGACCTGAGACAAGGTCTCCCATTCCGGTTATGGTGGGTACAAGTGCGGTCACTGCACGACAGCAGTCAGGGTCAGTGAGGCATTATACGCCAAGGCGGTGAGCCCTGATCTGTTGCCAGGGAATCGATGGGGACGGTTGATGTGTGTGGGGACGGAGTGCCTCGCCATGTCGTATGTTTAGGTTTACCTTGCAAGGATAAAAACTCGATTCGAATCGTCTGCTTCTCGCAGCTAATGAGACTGCTTGATCCATTGTACTGCATTGAGTAACAAGTGGAAATATGATGAGTTGATACAAGATGTTGATTGCTAAAATGTTTGCTACCATGTATGAGTAGATAGTACACATTAGCCTTAAGAGAGTCACACTTAAATTTGACAAAGTTAAAAACTTGATTTAGAAACTCAGCTAGTGCTTTTGGCAACCAAACCCCACAGCCAAACAGCTGCATGTCTTGAGGTAGAGGAGTAGACTCCTCACACCGGGTAAGTCTAGCTGAGTATTAGTATACTCAGCCTTGCTTGTGGCATAATTTTTGCAGGTACTCCTTGGGATGATTGGTTGATGGTGTGACTTGGCCTTCATCCCTGCCACCGGGATAGACGGTCGAGTGGGTTACTGCTTCCGCAGGAGAGGACCAGGAGGAGTAGCGTGGCCAGGCTTCGCCATGTTACTCGATTTTCTCCGTTAGTTATTTCCGCTGCATTAAAATTTATGGTTATTATTTCTGAAACTCCGATAATGTAATCACTAATGATACTTATTAAATTTGTGGTATTATGTTTTATTGTATTTCTCTGTACCTCACCTTCGTGTGAGCTAGTGGTATTCGATCCTGGTAAGTGGCTTTATCGGACTAGATCCGAGGGACTGACGGGTTATTCCTGTTTAAGTGTGTTGCTGCCCTTAAGGGTGCGACTTGGGCACTTAAGCTGGAATAATTCGGGCGGTTCCGCCACAGTGCTCCTGTTCCAGAAGTAGCTTCGTCTCTTGCACGTTGGAACCCAGTGTTACTTCAACATCGTGTCTCTGACTTGGAGGCGACCAACGCTGGTTAGTGCTTTTTTTTGCTTCTCTTTGTCTTCACTATTAAACTGCTTTATATTCTGACCCCCTTTGTTTGGTTGTCTCCTGCTAGGTATGACTCGGCAGATTTCCGCTCTTGAAGAAAAACATTCTCGAGATCAGGCTGAATTAGTCCGGCGGTGCTCTGACTTTGAAGAAAAGTATTCTCAAAGTCAGACGGAACTAGCTCAGGTCTCTGCTGCCTTAGATGACGCCAATGCACTGAGCTCTTCCCTTCACGCTCAGCTTAACTCTGAAAAGGTGACTTATGAAACTGTACCTTGCCCTGTTGTGCTCCTATTACCTGCTTGATGTTTTGAGGAAGTTGACTTTTGTTTGCAGGAAGAAAAACGTATCCTTGCTGCTTCTCGTGACAGTCTCGACAGATTGTATCGCGATTCTAGCAACTCGCTGACCATCCTGGAGAGGAGTCATCACTTCACCATGGAAGAGTTAGACAACCAACGCTGTAAGCTGCAAGAATCTACGGATGAGGTGACCCGGCTCAAGCAGTTGATATCAGCGAAGGACGCCACTATCAAAGAACTCCGAGCTTCCAAGAAATCCATCGCCTAGGAGTTAGAAACTGCTCGGCTGGCTGCCAAGGTTGCCGAAGACACTTCCGTTACTCTCAGAGCCCAGCACGACAGAGCCATGGATAAGGCCATTCGGGCGAGGCGAATCTTGATGAGGAGACCCGGCGTGGTTGTTCCCGAAGATATAAGGGCTGACGTGAATGCTACCCTTGATTCCTTGAGTCACCCTTCCTCATTGATTGCTCCTGAGAAAAATATCACAAAATAGAGAAACATTTTGCGTGCTTTGAGCGCGCGGTTAGCATGGTCAGACATTTGTTAGAAGACGTCATTTCAGTACTTGAACGACATTGTTATTCTCATACTGTTTAAGAATTCATCAGTTCGTAAATTTGCAGTAGTAAAATGATGTGCGATGGTTTTGAAACTTGTTTGCGGGATATAGAAGTCATCCCTATATGAATAATCATGAGCGCATCAGATCGCCTTAAGTCACTGCTGACTTAAGTCGATTGCTTCCGTTAATAGGGTGTAGTGGTCACCCTGTATTGCGTAGGCGCGAGCATGTTGCACTGGCTTAAGTCGCTGCTGACTTTAGCCAATTGCTCTGTTGGCAGGGCATAGTGGTCACCCCGAGTTAAGTAAGCACGAGCATGTTGCACCGCCTTAAGTCGTTGCCGACTTAAGCCGATTGCTCCGTTAGCAGGGCATAGTGGTCACCCTGAGTTAAGTAAGCGTGAGCATGTTGCACCGCCTTAAGTCGTTGCCGACTTAAGCCGATTGCTCCGTTAGCAGGACATAGTGGTCACCCCGAGTTAAGTAGGCGTGAGCATGTTGCACCGCCTTAAGTCGTTGCCGACTTAAGCCGATTGCTCCGTTAGCAGGGCATAGTGGTCACCCCGAGTTAAGTAGGCGTGAGCATGTTGCACCGCCTTAAGTCGTTGCCGACTTAAGCCGATTGCTCCGTTAGCAGGGCATAGTGGTCACCCCGAGTTAAGTAGGCGTGAGCATGTTGCACCGCCTTAAGTCGTTGCCGACTTAAGCCGATTGCTCCGTTAGTAGGGCATAGTGGTCACCCTGAGTTAAGTAAGAATGCAAGTCAATCATGAACAAACTGAGTATCTTTGAAGCCCTTTTTTATTGATGACATATTTCCATTTTACAGAGTACATCGTCGTCCCGATAGCTTTTGAAGTACAGCTAGGGATAAAATTTCCTGAGGTGTTCTATATTCCAAGAGTTCCTGACTTCTGTGCCGTCCAGCTGAGTGAGACGATATGATCCTGGCCGAGTGACTTCTGCTACTATGAAGGGTCCTTCCCATAAGGGCGATAACTTGTGCCGTCCCTCCCCCGTTAGAATTCGGCGGAGGACGAGATCTCCTACTGAGAAGGATCGCTGCCGCACGGCCTTGTCGTGATAGCGCCTTAGAGTCTGCTGGTATCGTGCTGATTGGATTACTGCATTCAGCCGTTCTTCCTCGAGTACATCAATGTCCTCCAGCCTGGTGGCTTCGACTTCTGCTATGTTTTCGAAGATCAACCATGGCGCTCCAAACTTGAGGTCGGCTGGTAATACTGCCTCTGACCCATAGACCATGAAGAAAGGAGTGTTTCCATGCAGAGCTCGGCTAGGCTGGGTTCTTAGGCTCCAGACGACATAGGGCAATTCTCTTATCCATTTTCCTGCGAACTTTTCATTCTTATCGAAGACCTTTTTCCTGAGTGCCTCCAGTATCATCCCGTTGGCTCGCTCAACCTGCCCGTTGGCTCTTGGATGTGCTACAGAAGCATACTTGATCTGAATGCTTTTTTGCTCGCAAAAGTCGAAGAACTCTGAACTTGTGAAGTTGGATCCTAGGTCAGTTATGATGTTGTTTGGTATCCCGAATCTGAATATTATGTCTTGTATGAATTCCACGGCCTTAGCTGAGGTCAAAGAGGCAATGGGTTTGAATTCTATCCATTTAGTGAATTTGTCAATTGCTACCAGTACATGAGTGTATCCTCCTTGAGCTTTCTTGAAGGGTCCAATCATATTCAGTCCCCAGCACGCAAATGGCCAAGTCACTGGTATGGTCTGCAGTTGCTGTGCTGGTAGATGTTGTTGCTTTGACAAGTACTGGCAAGCTTCGCACTTCTGAACTAACTCGGCTGCATCACTCTTCGCTGTTGGCCAATAGAATCCTGACCTGAAAACCTTCCCGACTAGTGTCTTGGACGCCGCATGTATTCCTCATTGCCCGGCATGGACCTCCTCCAGAAGTCGCTTCCCAGTAGATGAGAGAATGCACTTCATGAGGACGCCTGATGCACCCCTTCTGTATAATGTCTCCCCAATGAGTGTGTAGTGAGCCGACTGTCTGGCAATGCGCTCAGCTGCATTTTTATCATCTGGCTCCTCTTCATTCTTTATATACCTAATGATTGGCCTTCTCCAGTCATCAGAATCTGACTCGGGTTGACTTATAATATTACACTCTTCTGCTTGATCCATTGAGATGCTCGGCTGTAGTATTTCTTGCACAAAGACTCCAGGTGGGACCTGAGTTTGACTGGATCCTAGCTTGGATAACACATCGGCTGTCGTGTTCCGATCTCTTTCTACATGATGAAATTCCAGACCCTCAAATTTATCTTCTAGCTTTCGGACGGCAGTGCAGTACTTTCCCATTGAATCGCTTGAACAATCCCACTCCTTGTTTATCTGGCTGATGACTACCAGAGAGTCTCCGTACACCATCAGTCTCTTGATGCCCAATGATATGGCGATGTTCAATCCATGGATCAGTGCTTCATATTCGGCTGCATTATTGGAGGCTGAAAACAGCAACTTGAGGGCATATTTGAGGTGCTCGCCTCCAGGTGCGGCAAAGAGAATTCCCGCTCCTGTCCCTGCAGCTTCAGCGAGCCATCAAAATACATTCGCCATACTTCTGCAGTCTCTGGGTTATCTGGTACTTGTTGTTCAGTCCACTCTGATACGAAATCAACCAGTGCTTGAGTTTTGATGGCAGTGCGAGGTCGGAACTCGATGTCATGAGATCCCAGCTCGCAAGCCCACTTGGCTATTCGGCCAATGGCTTCCTTGTTGTGAAGAATATCCCCTATCGGAAAACCAGTGACTACTATGACTTTGTGGTCGTCAAAGTAGTGACGTAGCTTGCGGGCGGTTAGAAGTACTGCGTATAATAGCTTCTGAACTTGAGGATACTTTTTCTTCGAGGGACCCAAAACCTCACTGATGAAGTAAACAGGATGTTGCACTGGGTAGGCATGTCCTTCTTCTGCTCGCTCGACTACCAACGCGGTGCTTACCACGTGAGTCGTGCAAGAGATATACAGTAGCAGATCTTCAGCTGGTTGAGTCGACATAGCTCGTCGTGGTGGCTTCAGCACTGGTGGTGTTGTCAAGAATTTCTTCAGTGCATCTAGAGCTTCCTGTGCCTCTGAAGTCCACTGAAACTTATCCACCTTCTTGAGTAGCTTGTAAAATGGTAGACCTTTTTCCCCCAACCTAGATATAAATCTGCTCAGAGCTGCCATACATCCAGTAAGTCGCTGAACCTTCTTTGTGATCGAGGTGCTTCCATCTTCATGATAGCTTCAATCTTGTCCGGATTAGCCTCAATTCCCCGGTGGCTGACAATAAACCCGAGTAACTTTCCTGCTGGTACCCCAAAAACACATTTTTCGAGATTAAGCTTCCATCGATACCGCCTCAGACTGTTGATGGCATGTCGTAGATCGTTCGGCGAGTGAGCAAGCGGTAGAAGATGGTTGGCTGCCTGGGTGAACAGTCGTCGGTAGCCCTCGGCGTCGGGAGTCCGAGGGAGTCCATCAGCTATCCGAGCTAATACTCCTCCAACTTCGCTCGGCGTGTTCATGGCTCGGGCGAAGTCGGGATTCAGGTTGCGCCCAAAGAATGGATTCTCCCGGCGTTGCCTTGCATCTTGCTCGGCTTGTTCCTGAGCCCGGCGGCGATCACGTCGTCAAGAGTTCCTTCGTTCTCTGAAGACTCGTTCCTCCAGAGTTTCTCATATCTTCGAGACCTCGTCCCGCGAGATAGGTTGCTCCGGATCCCATTCTTCGGCCGCGTGATGTCGTCGAACGTTCCTGCGCCGGTTTCTCCATCGGCGGGATTCTCGTTGAGGTGGTTCTTCTTCGGGTGCGGTTGGCTCGTCGTCAGAGACGGGAGGCGACTCCACTCTCCTGATGAAGAGGACGTCGGGATAGAATGGTGCTGCTGTCGTGGCGACCTTCTTTCCGTTCTCCTTTGAGGGTGGAGGAACGGAAAGAACAATTTGCTTCCCCTTGGTCTCCTTCTTCCTCGCGATTTGTGTCCATTCTTTCGTCGGGGAAGTAGACAGTGGAGTCCTCCGGGTCAGCGGGCTCTCGGCCCCTGACTTTCTGAAGGCGATTTTTTCCCGGAGAACTTCTCCGATATCTTCGGAGTTTGTTGGAGGAGACTTCTTTTCCGGCGGATTTGCAATGCGGTGTAGAGTTTCCTCTTCATCTGCTACGGATGAGATTGTTCCGAAGCAGAATACGGATCCGGGACGGAGGGTGATCTTGCTGCGGAAGGTGACGGCCATTGAGCTAGCTTGGATCGTCGGCACACCCCCTACCTGGCACGCCAGCTGTCGGTGTTTTGGGTCCGACCGCACACCCGGGGTTGCCCCTCAAGGTGTTTTTAGGAGTAGGACGGCGCCGACGACTGTAGCAAAATGGTTTGTGCCAGATGCACGAGGGACAGTGGACAATGTTTACAGGTTCGGGCCGCTTAGAGACGCGTAATACCCTACGTCCTGGTGAGTATGCTTGGTGGATGAGGTTACAAGGTAGCTCTCTGAATTGAGAGTGAAGAGAGTTGAGGTGGGTGGCTGAGTAATAGGGTCGATCGTTCTGAAGGGGTGCCCCCTAGGCCTTATATACTCGACCGTGGGGCGATACACGTGGATATGATAACAATGTGTAGCTAAAAGATAGTGAACTGTTTTAGTTTATCTCCCTATAGTTCTGCCGACCTATCCTCGCATGGCTCCATTGCATGGGGGCTCTAGCGCGGGAAAGTCGGATCTCTGTTGTGGTCGCTCGCTCGACGTTGTGGGCCGTCCGGGCTTGCACTAATCTGGCCTCATGTCGATCTGCTTTGCTGATTGTCTCTCCTCAGGCCCACGAAAGAATGACCTTACGATTTATTGGGCCCTTGGGCCTTTCGTGAGGTCTTTTACTTCTTCTAGTGGACCCGGGGGATATCTGTCCCCCACAACCGGCCTCTGGACGAGCAGTGCATGCCCTTCTTCTCGTCTCCCGACTACGATCACGGCGCTGACCACCTGAGTGGTTGCGGCTACGTAGATCAAGAGGGCTTCTCCCACAGCGGGGGGCACCAAGATGGGCGTGTTTGTAAGGAGCGCCTTTAAGTTTCCGATGGCTTCCTCAGCCTCGAGGGTCCAAGTGAAGCGCTCGGCCTTCCTTAAGAGGCGGTACAAGGGTAGGCCTTTTTCGCCGAGGCGCCAGATGAAGCGGCTCAGAGCCGCAAGGCATCCCATGACCCTTTGTACTCCTTTCAAATCTTTGATAGGCCCTATGTTGGTGATGGCCGTGATTTTCTCCGGGTTGGCCTCGATGCCCCGCTCGGAGACAATGAACCCCAGGAGCATGCCTCGGGGGACTCCGAAGACACACTTCTCGGGATTGAGTTTCACGCCTTTCGCTCTCAGACACTTGAATGTCATTTCAAGGTCGGAGAGGAGGTCGAAGGCTTTCCTCGTCTTGACAATGATGTCATCGACGTAAGCCTCGACCGTTCGGCCGATGTGCTCTCCGAACACGTGGTTCATGCACCTTTGGTATGTTGCACCTGCATTCCTCAAGCCAAATGGCATAGTAGTATAACAATACATGCCAAAAGGTGTGATGAAAGAAGTCGCGAGCTGGTCGGACTCTTTCATCTTGATTTGGTGATAACCTGAATAGGCGTCGAGGAATGACAGGGTTTCACACCCAGCAGTGGAGTCCACAATTTGATCGATGCGAGACAGAGGGTAGGGAACCTTCGGACATGCTTTGTTTAGACCAGTGTAGTCTACGCACATCCTCCATTTCCCGCCTTTCTTTTTTACAAGCACAGGGTTAGCTAACCATTCGAGATGGAATACCTCTTTGATGAACCCTGCAGCCATCAGCTTGTGGATCTCCTCGCCTATGGCTCTGCGCTTTTCTTCGTCGAAACGGCGCAGAGGCTGCTTCACGGGTCGGGCACCGGCTCGGATATCCAGTGAGTGCTCGGCGACATCCCTCAGTATGTCGGGAGTGTCCGAGGGACTCCACGCAGAAACTTCGGCTTTTGCGCGGAGAAAGTCGACGAGCACTGCTTCCTATTTAGGGTCGAGCTCGGAGCCGATCCGGACTTGCTTGCAGGCGTCGTTGCTGGGGTCGAGGGCGACGGACTTAACTGCCTCAGCCGGTTCAAAGTTGCCGGCGTGGCGCTTCGCATCAGGCACCTCCTTGGAGAGGCACTCCAGGTCGGCGATGAGGGCCTCGGACTCGGCGAGGGCCTCAGTATACTCCACGCACTCCACGTCGCATTCGTACGTGTGTCGGTGCGTGGATCCGACGATGATGACCCCGTTGGGGCCTGACATCTTGAGCTTGAGGTACGTGTAGTTGGGGATGACCATGAACTTGGCGTAGCACGGTCTCCCCAGCACCACGTGGTAGGTCCCTCGGAACTCGACCACCTCGAACGTGAGGGTTTCCCTACAGAAGTTGGAGTGAGTTCTGAAGCAGATGGGCAAATCGAGTTGTCCAAGGGGGAGGACACGCTTTCTGGGGACGATCCCGTGAAAGGGCGTCGCACCGGCCCAGATTGTGGACAGATCGATCCCCAAGAGCCCGAGGGTCTCGGCGTAGATGATGTTGAGGCTGCTGCCTCCGTCCATGAGGACCTTGGTGAGCCTGGCGTTGCTGATGACAAGATCGACAATGAGCGGGTACCTTCCTAGGCTCGACACACAGTCGGGGTGGTCACCTTGGTCGAAGGTGATGGGCTTGTCGGACCAGTCTAGGTAGACTGGCGCCGCCACCTTCACCGAGCAGACCTCCCGGCGCTCCTGCTTGCGGTGCCGAGCCGAGGCGTTCGCCACTTGCCCACCATAGATCAGGAAGCAGTCGCGGACCTCGGGGAACTCCTCTTCCTTGTCGCCCTCTTTCTTGTTGTTGTCCTGGCCTTTGCCATCTCCCACCTAGGGCCCGGCCTTATGGAAGTAGCGCCAAAGCATGACACATTCCTCGAGGGTGTGCTTGATGGGACCCTGGTGATAGGGGCACGACTCCTTGAGCATCTTGTCGAACAGGTTGGCCCCTCTGGGAGGCTTCTGAGGGTTCCTGTGTTCGACAACAGCGACGAGATCCGCGTCAGCGGCGTCGTGCTTTGCTTGCGCCTTCTTCTTGGCCTTCTTCTTCGTGCCACGCTGGGCGGACGCCTCGGGGACGTCTTCCTGCTACCGTCCCTGAGGCTGCTTGTCCTTCCGAAAGATGGCTTCGACCGCCTCCTGGCTAGAGGCAAACTTGGTGGCGAGGTCCATCAACTCGCTCGCCTTGGTGGGAGTCTTGCGCCCCAGTTTGCTCACCAGGTCTCGGCAGGTGGTGCCGGCGAGGAACGCCCCGATGACATCCGAGTCGGTGATGTTGGGAAGCTCGGTGCGCTACTTTGAAAACCGTCGGATGTACTCTCACAGGGATTCCCTTGGCTGCTGGCGGCAGCTTCGGAGATCCCATGAGTTCCCAGGGCGCACGTACGTGCCTTGGAAGTTTCCAGCGAAGGCCCTGACCAGGTCGTCCCAGTTGGAGATCTGCGCGGGAGGCAGATGCTCCAGCCAGGCTCGGGCAGCGTCGGAGAGGAACAGGGGGAGGTTGCGTATGATGAGGTTGTTATCGTCTGTCCCTCCCAGGTGGCATGCCAGCCGGTAGTCGGCAAGCCACAACTCCGACCTTGTCTCCCACGAGTACTTGGTGATGGTAGTCGGGGCCCGGAACCGAGCCGGGAACGGCGCCCGTCGTATGGCCCGGCTGAAGGCTTGCGGACCTGGTGGTTCGGGCGAGGGACTCCGATCCTCCTCATTGTCGTAGCGTCCTCTGCGCCTGGGGTGGTAGCCTCGGCGCGCCCTCTCGTCGAGGCGGGCTCGACGGTTGCGATGGTGTGGCTCATCGCCGAGGCGACCCGGGGCTGCAGGCGTCCCGTCCCACGTGCGCCCGGTGTGGACTGAGGCCTCCCGCATGAGTTGGGAAGTCGTTGCACAATGCTCCAGGGGGCACCCTTGCCTTCGGGAGGCAGAGCTTTCGGCACGTTGGACCGCAGCATCCTCCAGGAGATTCTTGAGTTCTCCCTGGATACGCCGCCCCTCGGTGGTGGATGGCTCCGACATCGCTCGGAGTAGTATCGCCGCTGCAGCTAGATTCTGGCCGACCCCACTGGAGGCCGGGGGCAGCCTTGCCCTGGCATCGTCAACAATACGGCGTTGGACGTCCCGAGCCCGATGACGCGCTGCTCCGGCGAGTGCTCGGCCTGCCCACTCCTGCTCGATGTTTTGCCGGAGCTGCACAAGTTGCCCTGCTTCCTTGTCGAGCTTGGCCTGCATCTCGCGGATTTGCTCGAGCTGTGTGTCCTGACCCCCCACAGGGACTGGGACCACAGCTAGCTCCCGCGGGATGTCAATGCGTGAAGCAGGCATAGGGGGATCATCATCCTCCGGCATACCAAGGTGGTTGCCTTCGTCGCGATCCCCCAGATCGATGTGGAAACATTCGCGACTCGGGCCACAACCCTCGTCGTCAAGGCTATGGCCATCATCAGAGCAACCGGAGAGGCAGTAGTCACATGCGGTCATGAAGTCTCGCATGGCACTGGGATCACTAAGCCCGGAGAAATCCCAACCGGAGTCAGGGTCGTCCTCTTCCTCGGAACCCGGGGGCCCATAGGTTGAGACGGCCGTCAGTCGGTCCCAAGATGACCACATATAGTACCCCAGAAGGTTAGGGTACGCCTTTACGAAAGCGCTCACCACAACGGGGTCACTTGGTGGATCGAAGCTGAATCTAAAAGGCATAGGATGGAAAATGGACGGTATCTCTTGGTCGATGGACGGTGAGGAAGTCGCGTCAGGGACGGACTACATCGTCATCTCAGGTACGAGGCTAACGCCCAGCAAGGCCTTCGCGAGAGTGCTGGCGTCATCAGTCTGCTTGGGGTTGGCATGTTGCGGGGAAACGACATCTGTCGTTGTCTCAGGTGCGAGGACAACGCCCGACATGTCCCCCGCTGGGGTGCCGGCGTCGTCGACTCGCTCGACAGCCGACGAGGCGCCGCCTCCTGCCCGAACATGGTTGCCCCGTCTCCTCCTTCTGCGGCAAGGAGGGTGGCGATGCAAACCCGAATGCTACTCTTCTGCCACGGGGGGATGACGCCGTCGAGTTCGTCGCCGCCGGGCGATCTGACGACCGTCGTTGTTGCTGTCGCGCTGCGGGGGGAGGAGTACCATGTCGTAGCTGCCGTCGAGGGACATGAACTCGAGACTCCCGAAGCGGAGCACCGTCCCGGGCTGAAGAGGTTGCTGAAGACTACCCATCTGGAACTCAATGGGAAGTTGTTCGTTAACACGCAGCAGGCCCCTACCTGGCGCGCCAACTGTCGGCGTTTTGGACCTGGGCGGTCCAGAAGCGAACCAGTAAATTTGTCGCTGCGTGCCCCTGCCCAGATGGGTTGGCGCGAGATGGAACACAAGGGGAAAATGCGGCTCGTATTATCTCGCACCAGGGAGGTGTGCTCGTAGTAGGGGTTACAAGCGTTCGCGCGAGAGAGAGAGTGAGCCTGTTCATTTGCTCGTCCCTCCGCGCGACCCTCTCGCAGGAAGGCCCTGGACCTCCCTTTTATAGATGCAAGGAGAGGGTCCAGATGTACAATGGGGGGTGTAGCTTATGCGCTAACGTGTCTGACAGAGAGGTGCATGAGCCCTGTGTACATGCCAACGTGGCTGACGGAGAGGTGCTAGAGCCCTGTGTACGCGATAACGTGGCCGTCGGAGAAGTGCCTGAGCCCTATAGAAGCACAGCTGGCGGTGCTGCTGGGATCCTGCTGACGTCTCCTTGCTTCCGTAGGGGGTTGAGAACCACCGTCGTCATGGACGCACGCGGGGATCCATCATTACCTGTTACCGGGACGAGCCAGATGGGACGTCGGTCTTGTTCCCTCGTAGCCTGAGTTAGCTAGGGGTAGGGTAATGATGTATCCCCTGTGGCGCGGTCGGTCCGAGCCCAAGGTCGGGTGAGGCGGAGACTTCTCCTGAGGCCGAGGCCGAGTCGGGCGAGGACACGATTCCTCCCGATGCCGAGGCTGAGGCCGAGTCTTGGGGTCAGGCGAGGCGGAGACCTCCTCCCGAGGATGAGGCCTAAGGTCGGGTGAGGCGGAGCTTCCTGTTGCGCCCGAGGCTGAACTTGCTATTGTCAGCCTTGCCTGGGTGGCTGGCACAGCAGTCGGAGCGGGTTGAGCGGCGCTGTTTTCCTGTCAGATCGGTCAGTGAAAGGGCGAAGTGACTGCGGTCACTTCGACCTGGCCGACTGAGGCGCGCGTGTCAGGATAAGGTGCCAGGCGATCCTCGTATTGAATGCGCCTGCGATACGGTCGGTTGGTGAGGCGATTTGGCCAAGGTTGCTTCTCGACGAAACCTGCCCGAGCTAGGCCTCGGGCGAGCCGAGGGTGCGCCCACTGCCTGAGGAGACCCTCGGGCGAGGCGTGAATTCGTCCGGGACTACTGTTGCCGCCCGAGGCTGGGGTCGGGCGAGGCGAGATTGCGTCCCTTGGTAGGTGAGGTCTTGACCTGAACCGTGCCCATCAGTCTCTGTAGTTTGTGCTGATGGTGCTTACCAGCCGTGTTTAGGAGTGTTGGGGGTACCCCTAAGTACGGTACCCGACAACACCGGACAGTCCGGTGGTGCATCGGACATGGCACTGTTTTGCTGTGGTGTGTAGGGAGAGAAGAACTCATGCTTGATGTCTTCCTCCTCAAGATATTCTTCCACTTGAATATTCTTGAACTCAGATCCATTGTTGCTCATAATCTTCTTCTCCTTGAGCTCAAACTCATTTTGAGCTCTCTTTAGGAAGCGCTTTAAAGTACCTTGGGTTTATGATTTATCATGCGTGAAGAACACCCAAGTGAAGCGGGAAAAGTCAACAACAATAACAAGACCATACTTACTTCCCCCGATGCTAAGATAAGTAACAGGCCTGAAGAGATCCATATGGAGGAGTTCCAGTGGTCTTGATGTCGTCATCACGTTCTTGCTTGGATGGGTAGTTCCCACCCGCTTTCCTGCTTGGCACACTGCACAAGGTCTGTCTTTCTCAAAATAGACATTTGTCAGTCCTAGCACATGTTCTCCTTTTAGAAGCTTATGAAGATTCTTCATCCCAACATGTGCTAGACGGTGGTGCCAGAGCCAACCCATATTAGTCTTAGCTATTAAACATGCATCTAGATCGACTTCTCTTTTGAGAAATCAACTAAATAGAGTTTGCCGTCTAATACACCTTTAAAAGCTAATGAACCATCACTTCTTCTAAAGACAGATACATCAATATCTGTAAATAAACAATTATAGCCCATATGACATAACTGACTTACTGAAAGTAAATTGTAACCGAGTGATTCTACTCAGAACACATTAGAAATTGAATGCTCGGTAGTGATGGCTATTTTACCCAAACCTTTAACCTTGCCTTGGTTCCCATCTCCAAATATGATCATGTCTTGGAATCCTTGTTCTTGACGTAGAAGGTGAACATTCTCTTCTCCCCTGTCATGTGTGTCGGGTACCATAATTAGGGGTACCCCCAACACTCCTAAACTCGACTAGTAATCACCATCAGCGCAAACTACAGAGACTGATGGGCGCAATTCAGGTCAAGGCTTTGTCTACTCAAGGGACGCGATCTCGCCTCGCCCGAGCCCAGCCTCGGGCGGGAACTGTAGTCCCAGGCGAATTCACGCCTCGCCCGAGGGCGTCCTCAGCAACGGGTGCACCCTCGACTCGCCCGAAGCCCAGCTCGGACAGGCTTCGTTGTGAAGCAACCTTGGCCAAGTCACCTCACCAACCGACCGTATCGCAGGCGCATTTAATGTGAGGATCGCCTGGCGCCTTATCCTGACACGCGTGCCTCAGCCGGCAGGGTCGAAGTGACCGCAGTCACTTCGCCCTCCCACTGACTGATCTGACAGGAAAACAGCGCCGCTCGCCCCTCTCCGACTGCTGTGCCACCCGCCAGGGTGAGGCTGACAACAGTCGAGTCCAGCCTCAGGCGTCACAGGAAGCTCCGCCTCGCCCAACCCTAGGGCCCGGCCCCCCGCCTCGGCCACGGAAGGTGATCTCTGCCTCGCCCGACCCTAGGGCTCGGCCCCCGCCTTGGCCTCGGAAGGTGATCTCCGCCTCGCCGACCCTAGGGCTCGGCCCCTGCCTCGGCCTCGGAAGGTGGTCTCCGCCTCGCCCGACCCTAGGGCTCGGCCTCGACCTCGACCTCGGAAGGTGGTCTCCGCCTCGCCCGACCCCAGGGCCCGGCCTCAACCTCGACCTCGGGAGGAATCACGTCCTCGCCCGACCCCGGCCTCGGCCTCAGGAGGAGTCTCCGCCTTGCCCGACCTTGGGCTCGGACCGACCACGCCGCAGGGGGTACATCATTACCCTACCCCTAGCCAGCTCAGGCTATGGGGGAACAAGACCGGCGTCCCATCCAGGCTCGCCCCGGTAACAAGTAATGATGGCTCCTCGCGTGCGTCCATGACGACGGTGGCTCTCAGCCCCTTATAGAAGCAAGGAGACGTCAGCAAGGTCCCGACAGCCCCGACAGCTGTGCTTTTACAGGGCTCAAACGCTCGTCCGACGGCCACGACACCATGTACACAGGGCCCTAGCACCTCTCCGACAGCCACGTTGGCATGTACATAGGGCTCCGGCTCCTCTCTACCGGACACGTTAGCATATCGCTACACCCTGTTGTACACCTGGACCCTCTCCTTGCATCTATAAAAGGAAGGGCCAGGGCCCTCATATGCGAGGGTGGTCGCGCAGGACTCTCTCTCTCCCTCGCGAACGCTTGTAACCCCTACTGCAAGCGCATCCACCCCGGCGCAGGACAACACGAGGCCGCAGTTTTCCCCCTTTGTGTCCCGTCTCGCGCCAACCCATCTGGGCTGGGGCACGCAACGACAATTTACTCGTCGGTCCAGGGACCCCCCCGGGGTCGAAACACCGACAGTTGGCGCGCCAGGTAGGGGCCTGCAGAGTGTTGACGAACAACTTCCCGTCAAGCTCCAGATGGGTAGTCTCCAGCAACCTCTTCAGCCCGGGACGCTGCTCCGTTTCGGGAGTCTCGAGTTCATGTCCCTCGACGGCAGCTACGACATGGTGCTCCTTCCCCCGCAGCGCGACAGCGACAACGACGGTCGTCAGCCCGCCCGACGGCGGCGGACTCAGTGACGTCTTCCCCCAATGCGGAAGATCAGCATCCGGGTTTGTCCCGTTGCCTTCCTCGCCGCAGGAGAAGGAGGCGGGGCAATCGTGGCCAAGCAGGAGGCGGCACCTCGTCGGCTGTCGGGCGAGTCAACGACGCCGGCGCCCCAGCGGGGGACACGTCGGGCGTTGACCTCGCTCCTGAGACGACGACGAGCGTCGTTTCCCCGCAACACGCCGACCCCAAGCGAATAGAAGACGCCAGCACGCTCGCGAAGGGCCTACTGGGCGTTAGCCTCGTACTTGACATAATGGTGCAGTCCGTCCCCGACGCGACTTCGTCACCGACCATCGATCGAGAGGTACCGTCCATTTTCCACCCTGTGCCTTTTAGATTCAGCTTCGATCCACCAAGCGATCCCGCTTCAGAGAGCGCTTTCATAAAGGCATATCCTAACCTTCCGGGGTACCATATGTGGTCGACCTGGGACCGACTGACGGCCGTCTCGACCTACGGGCCCCCGGGCTCCGAGGAAGACGACGAGCCTGACTCTGGCTGGGATTTCTCCGGGCTCGGTAATCCTAGCGCCATGCGAGACTTCATGACCGCATGTGACTACTGCCTCTCCGATTGCTCCGATGATGGCCACAGCCTTGACAACGAAGGTTGTGGCCTAAGTCGCGAATGTTTCCATGTCGATCTAGGGGGTCACGACGAAGGCAACCACCTTGCTATGCCGGAGGACGATGATCCCCCTGGGCCTGCGCCTCGCGTTGACATCCTGCGAGAGCTAGCTGTGGTCCTAGTCCCTGCGGGGGGTCAGGACACACAGCTCGAGCAAATCCGTGAGATGCAGGCCAAGCTCGACGAGGAAGCAGGACAACTTGTGCTGCTCCGGCAAAACATCGAGCAGGGGTGGGCAAGCCGAGCACTAGCCGGAGAAGCGCGTCATCAGGCCCAGGACGTCCAGCGTCGTATCACTGACGATGCCAGGGCAAGGTTGCCCCCGTCTTCCTGTGGAGTCGGCCAGAACCTGGCTGCAGCGGCAATACTACTCCGAGCGATGCCGGAGCCATCCACCACCGAGGGGCGGCGTATCCAGGGAGAACTCAAGAATCTTCTGGAGGATGCCGCAGTACGACGGGCCAAGAGCTCTGCCTCCCGAAGGCAAGGGTACCCCCCAGAGCATCGCGCCGCGACTTCCTGATTCATGCGGGAAGCCTCGGTCCACACCGGGCGCACGCGGGACGCGGCGCCTGCGGCGCCTGTGGCCCCAGGTCGCCTCGGCAACGAGCACCACCGCCACGACCGTCGAGCCCACCTCGACGAAAAGGTGTGCCGAGGCTACCACCCCAGGCGTGGGGGATGCTACGACAGTGGGGAGGATCAGAGCCCCTCGCCCGAACCACCTGGTCCGCAAGACTTCAGCCGGGCCATACGACGGGCGTCGTTCCCGACCCGGTTCCGAGCCCCGACTACCATCACCAAGTACTCGGGGGAAACAAGGCCAGAACTGTGGCTTGCAGACTACCGGCTGGCCTGCCAGCTAGGTGGAACGGATGATGACAACCTCATCATCCACAACCTCCCACTGTTCCTCTCCGACGCCGCCCGAGCCTGGCTGGAGCATCCGCCTCCTGCGCAGATCTCCAACTGGGACGATCTGGTCAAAGCCTTCGCTGGAAACTTCCAGGGCACATACGTGCGCCCTAGGAACTCCTGGGATCTCCGAAGCTGCCGCCAGCAGCTAGGGGAATCCCTGTGGGACTACATCCGGCGGTTTTCGAAGCAGCGCACCGAGCTACCCAACATCACCGACTCGGATGTCATCGGCGCATTCCTCGCCGGCACCACTTGCCGCGACCTGGTGAGCAAGCTGGTTCGCAAGACTCCCACCAGGGCAAGCGAGTTGATGAACATCGCCACCAAGTTCGCCTCGGGTCAGGAGGTGGTCGAGGCCATCTTCCAGAAGGACAAGCAGCCTCAGGGACGCCACCAGGAAGACATCCCCGAGGCGTCCGCCCAGCGCGGCACGAAGAAGGGCAAGAAGAAGTCGTAAGCGAAACGCGACGCCGCCGACGCAGATCTTGTCGCTACCGCCGAGCACAGGAACCTTCAGAAGCCTCCTGGAGGGGCCAACCTGTTCGACAAGATGCTCAAGGAGTCGTGCCCCTATCATTAGGGTCCCGTCAAGCACACCCTTGAGGAATGCATCATGCTTCGGCGCTACTTCCATAAGGCTGGGCCCCCGGCGAAAGGTGGCAGAGGCCACAACAACGACAAGAAGGAGGGCAACAAGGCAGAAGAGTTCCCCGAGGTCCACGACTGTTTCATGATCTACGGTGGGCAAGTGGCGAACACCTCGGCTCGGCACCGCAAGCAGGAGCGCCGGGAGGTCTGCTCGGTGAAGGTGGCGGCGCTAGTCTACCTAGACTGGTCCGACAAGCCCATCACCTTCGACCAGGGCGACCATCCCGGCCGCGTGCCGAGCCTAGGGAAGTACCCGCTCGTTGTCGACCCCATCATCGGCAACGTCAGGCTCACCAAGGTCCTCATGGATGGAGGCAGCAGCCTCAACATCATCTACGCCGGGACCCTCGGGCTCTTGCAGGTCGATCTGTCCATGATCCGGGCCAGAGCGGCGCCCTTTCACGGGATCATCCCCGGAAAGCGCGTCCAGCCTCTTGGACAACTCGATCTGCTCGTCTGCTTCGAGACTCCCTCCAACTTCCGAAAGGAAACCCTCATGTTCGAGGTGGTCGGGTTCCGAGGAACCTACCACGTGGTGCTGGGGAGACCGTGCTACACCAAGTTCATCGCCGTCCCCAACTACACCTACCTCAAGCTCAAGATGCCGGGCCCCAACGGGGTCATCACTGTCGGCTCCACATACCGACACGCGTACGAATGCGACGTGGAGTGTGTGGAGTACGCTGAGGCTCTCGCCTTGTTCGAGGCCCTCATCACCGACCTGCAGAGCCTCTCCAAGGAGGTGCCAGGTGCGAAGCGCCACACCGGCAACTTCGAACCAGCAGAGGCGGTTAAGTCCGTCCCTCTCGACCCCAGCAACGACGCCTCCAAGCAAGTCCGGATCGGCTCCGAGCTTGACCCCAAATAGGAAGCATTTCTCATCGACTTTCTCCGCGCGAACGCCGAGGTTTTTTCGTGGAGTCCCTCGGATATGCTTGGCATACCGAGGGATGTCGCCGAGCACTCGCTGGATATCCGAGCTAGAGCCCGACCCGTGAAGCAGCCTCTGCACCGTTTCGACGAAGAAAAGCGTAGAGCCATAGGCGAGGAGACCCACAAGCTGATGGCTGCAGGGTTCATCAAAGAGGTATTCCATCCCGAATGGCTAGCCAACCCTGTGCTTGTGAAAAAAAGGTGGGAAATAGAGGATGTGTGTAGACTACACTGGTCTAAACAAAGCATGTCCGAAGGTTCCCTACCCTCTGCCTCGCATCGATCAAATCGTGGATTCCACTGCTGGGTGCGAAACCCTGTCATTCCTCGATGCCTACTTAGGGTATCACCAAATCAAGATGAAAGAGTCCGACCAGCTCGCGACTTCTTTCATCACACCTTTTGGCATGTACTGCTATATTACTATGCCATTTGGTTTGAGGAATGCAGGCGCGACAAACCAAAGGTGCATGAACCACGTGTTCGGAGAGCACATCGGCCGAACGGCCGAGGCCTACGTCGATGACATCGTGGTCAAGACGAGAAAAGCCTCCGACCTCCTCTCTGACCTTGAAACGACATTCAAGTGTCTGAGGGCGAAGGGCGTGAAACTTAACCCCGAGAAATGTGTCTTCGAAGTCCCCCGAGGCATGCTCCTGGGGTTCATCGTCTTCGAGCGGGGCATCGAGGCCAACCCGGAGAAAATCGCGGCCATCACCAACATGGGGCCTATCAAAGACTTGAAAGGAGTACAAAGGGTCATGGGATGCCTTGCAGCTCTGAGCCGCTTCATATCGCGCCTCAGCGAAAGAGGCCTACCCTTGTATCGCTTCTTAAGGAAGACCGAGCGCTTCTCTTGGACCCCCGAGGCCGAGGAAGCCCTCGGAAACTTAAAGGCACTCCTTACAAGTGCGCCCATCTTGGTGCCCCCCGCTGCAGGAGAAGCCCTCTTGATCTACGTAGCTGCAACCACTCAGGTGGTCAGCGCCGCGATCATAGTCGAGAGACGAGAAGAAGGGCATGCACTGCCCGTCCAGAGGCTGGTCTACTTCATCAGCGAAGTGCTATCCGAGACCAAGATCCGCTACCCGCAAATTCAGAAGCTAATGTACGCACTAATTCTGACGCGGCAAAAGTTGTGACACTACTTCGAGTCTCATCCGGTGACTGTGGTGTCATCCTTCCCCCTGGGGGAGATCATCCAGTGCCGAGAGGCCTCGGGTAGGATAGCAAAGTGGGCGGTGGAGATCATGGGCGAGACAATCTCGTTCGCTCCTCGGAAGGCCATCAAGTCCCAAGTCTTGGCAGACTTCGTGGCTGAATTGGGTCGACACCCAGCTACCAACAGCTCTGATCCAACCGGAACTCTGGACCATGTACTTCGATGGGTCGCTGATGAAAACAGGAGCAGGTGCGGGCCTGCTCTTCATCTCACCCCTCGGGAAGCACCTCCGCTACGTGTTGCGCCTCCATTTCCCAGCGTCAAACAACGTGGCCGAGTACGAGGCTCTGGTTAATGGGTTGCACATCGCCATCGAGCTAGGGGTTCGGTGCCTCGACGCTCGTGGCGACTCGCAGCTTGTCATCGACCAAGTCATGAAGAACTCCCACTGCCGCGACCGGAAGATGGAGGCCTACTGCGACGAGGTTCAGCGCCTGGAAAACAAGTTCTACGGACTCGACCTCAACCACGTCGCCCGACGGTACAACGAAACTGCAGATGAGCTGGCTAAGATAGCCTCGGGGCGGATAACGGTTCCCCCGGATGTCTTCTCCAGAGACATACATCAACCCTCCATCAAGAACCACGACACGCCCGAGCCCGGGGAGGCCTCAACCCAGCCCGAGGAGGCCTCGGCCCAGCCCGAGGCACCCTCGGCCGCCGAGGGTGAGGCACTGCGTGTCGAGGGAGAGCGGGATAGGGTCATGCCTAATCGAAACTGGCAGACCCCATACCTGCAATATCTCCACCGAGGAGAGCTCCCCCTCGACAAAGCCAAAGCTCGGCGACTGGCGCGGCGCACCAAGTCATTCGTCTTACGGGGCGATGAAAAGGAGCTCTAGCACCATAGCCCCTCAGGCATTCTCCAACGATGCATATCCACCACGGAAGGACAGGAGCTGTTGCAAGAGATACACTCGGGGGCTTGCGGTCACCACGCAGCACCTCGAGCCCTCGTCGGGAACGCCTTCCGACAAGGCTTCTACTAGCCGATCGCGGTGGCCGACGCCACTAGGATTGTACGCTCCTGCCAGGGGTGTCAATTCTACGCAAGACGGACGCACCTGCCCGCTCAGGCCCTGCAGACAATACCCATCATTTTGTCGTTTGCTGTGTGGGGTCTGGACCTCGTCGGTCCTTTGCAGAAGGCACTCGAGGGCTTCTCGCACCTACTGGTCGCCATCGACAAATTCTCCAAGTGGATTGAGGTCCGACCCCTAACCAGCATCAGGTCCGAGCAGGCGGTGGCGTTCTTCACCAACATCATCCATCGCTTCGGGGTCCCGAACTCCATCATCACCGACAATGGCACCCAGTTCACTGGCAAGAAGTTCCTGGACTTTTGCGAGGACCACCACATCTGGGTGGACTGGGCCGCCGTGGCTCACCCCATGACAAATGGGCAGGTGGAGCGTGCCAACGGCATGATTCTGCAGGGACTTAAGCCGAGGATCTACAACAACCTCAACAAGTTCGGCAGGCGGTGGATGAAGGAACTACCCTCGGTGGTCTGGAGTCTGAGGACGACACCAAGCCGGGCCACGGGTTTCTCACCGTTCTTTCTAGTCTATGGAGCAGAGGCTGTCTTGCCCATAGACTTAGAATACGGTTCCCCGAGGACAAGTGCGTACGACAACCAAAGCAACCAGACCAGCCGAGAAGACTCGCTAGACCAGCTGGAAGAGGCTCGGGACGTGGCCTTGCTACACTCAGCGCGATATCAGCAGTCTCTGCGACGCTACCACGCCCGAGGGGTTCGGCCCCGAGACCTCCAAGTAGGAGACTTGGTGCTTCAGCTGCGGCAAGACACCCGAGGGCGCCACAAGCTTACTCCTCCCTGGGAGGGGCCATTCATCATCGCCAAGATTTTGAAGCCCGGAACTTACAAGCTGGCCAACAATCAAGGCAAGGTCTACAACAACGCTTGGAACATCCGACAGCTACGTCGCTTTTACCCTTAAGATGTTTTCAAGTCGTTCATATACCTCGTTTTCTATTCAAATAAAGTCTAACAAAGCTTCTTCTCGAGCCGACTCCGCCTCTGTCCACGCTGACACCGCTGCCTCCGGCTCCCGCTCATCGCAGAGCAGCCGAGGTTTCTTTAACTGAGCAAGAGAAGCCTTGGGTGGCAAGGCCGACCGAGCGGAGGGACTCCTACGCCTCCGGGATATGGATACCTCACTTGTCACCTTCCACACAGGGCAACTCACACTCGGTTAGGCGGTTCAGCTAGCCAACAGGCGAGTCCTAGTGCTCGAAATGAGGAAGAAACACGATATTACACTCAAACACCTAGATGTTCAGGCCCTAACAGCCACAATGAACAAACACCGGCACTCAAGATACCATTACAAATGGAACTCCGGTTCCACTCCCGCGGGTATGAACAACCTCCACATCGGAGGGCCTGCGGGACGACAAACTCTAGATGGCTCGCCGCCGACCACTACAGTAGCAGTGACAACGACCTCTGCTCCGGGCGGCTAAACAACAGCAACAATGACCTCAGGGCAGACGCTGCTGCGACAAGGCCCTCGCCAGCGTCCCCACTCGAGGGGCGAGGACAAGCTATCAAAGCCAAAGAGCCGGAGGTCAGTCCGCGGGTGGCGCCGACGGTCTCGTCGGCGGAGAAACCTTCTCTGGCTGCCACCACCTCAGCACCGACAACAGGCAGCCACCTGCCCACCGGCAGATCCCCACTCAAGTCCTCCCGGACGGGCGAGCACCGACCTCCGTGCAGAGGCGTTGTGCCGGGGTGAGGACAAGACAACCCAAGAACACGAACGCCGCCCTAGCGGCGTGCGACGTCTTGAGCGGTCCCCCGGTGCGCACAACGCAACAACCGCCCGTACGGCGGACGGATAGCCACGCTCCGCCCCGGCGGTGGGAGGTGGCACCGGAAGCAGCGCCAGAGCCAGCTGACCCAGCGAGCCGTGCATGATGGAGCTAACGATGCCTACAGCCGACCGGCCCCGCGTTGTCGAAGTCCGCCCCCTTCGCTAGGCCGGTGAGCACCCTCTCCCCTGAATGCTGAAGGAAGAGGTGGCCCGCCGGCCCATATGGGAGGTAGAGCTCCGGCTCGCCTCGCCCTCCTCCCCAGCAAGGATGATGAAGATCCTTGAAGCTGAGGGCGGGGCAGAGGCCGCAACCCGGTTTGCTTCTCCCCACCATCGAACTGGTGGTCACCATCCTGGGTGACCATCGGTGGGGGAATGCAGCCGGGCTGCCTGATGAAAATCCTTGAAGCCGAGTGATGGCTGAAGGGTGCCCACCTCCGTAAGGTTGCGCTCCTCCAACAACAAGACGAAGCCAACGCGGGCGCTCCCCATCCGGGGGCTCGGAAGGTGGAAGGATGCGATGCATGAGGAGAGTGCGAAATCATGGCTACCGCCCGGGGGATCGATCCCTTTTTAAAGGTGGCTCTCCCCACTCGCGTCCTCAGGCGTCGCGGACTAAGTCTTCACCGACGTGCTCCAGGGTCCTCCCCCTACGACACGGGGGCTGGGTCCCACACGTCATGTAAGCTGGCCCAGAACAGAAGAAGCCAAACCGCCGTGCGCGGAGCGTGTAACCGCCCCGCGGTTACAAGCACTCCTCCACCCTCGCCGAAACCGATGGTTGCAAGGGCGGACCACCATGCAGGTGGCATACAACCGCACCACGGAGACGCACCCCTTCGACTTCGACGCATCCAGCATGAAGGCCCAGGCCCACACATCATGTAACCGGCGCGCCGATTACTACGTGCGAAAAACTGCACCGCCACTTGTGCTAATGTCACGCCTTCTCGACTGTGGAACCGGTGCCGCGATTCGAGGCAACCCTGCGCATGGCCCAACAGTGCCAACCGAGCACATCGGTCACGGGTCAGTCAGCCGCAGGAGGAGGCGCGACGGTCGATATGGCCAAAACTGGGCCAACAGTAATGGCGGCAGCAGGCGAGGGGAAGCAGCAGTCAAATCGTCTGCAGGCTCACGTCCCCTCCTGGAGCAGCAGGGGAGCCCTCTCCCACGGCGTGAAGACGACGCACCCGTGTTCCATCCCTCGAACGGCTCGCGCAACGGCTGCCCCGCGAACCACCCGTCTCATCGCATTAACTTTGCGGCAGGGCAAGCGACACCTTTGGCAGGCGAAGCGGGTGACGTTTCACCTCCGCCATGATGACCGCGTCAAAAAAGGTGCACCACATCGTTTAAAATTTGTATCCTTTTCTTCTTCCTCTTTCTCTCTCTTGCTACAGGGACCGGGAAAGGGGATATTTCGAAAGGGATCCTTCTCCATGAAGGAAGCAGGCCCCGAGCCCTCCTACTGATCAGGGGTTCGAAGGCTGGCCCCTCGGAAGGGTTCGACAGCCGCCCCAGAGCACTCGGGCTTCAGGCTCATTACTGATCAGAGGTTCGAAGGCTGGCCCCTCGGAAGGGTTCGACAGCCACCTCAGAGCACTCGGGCTCCGCGCCCACTACTGATCAGGGGTTCGAAGGCTGGCCCCTCGAAGGGTTCGACAGCCGCCCCAGAGCACGCAGAGCGAGGGATGACTCTGGGTACGTCCGATACATAGCCGAGGCTCGGGCTACGCTCCCGAGGTACCCTAAGACATTTCCGAGACCAACAGGAGCGATTTTGTAACGGAATCCCATCAGAGGGAGGCATCGAGCCCTCGGACCCTATCGAACGGGACAGGGTCCGGCAAATCACCTGCAGGTACTTTTGGAGCGCGCCTCTAGGCCACTAGCCGACCCTTATCGAACGGGGCACGAGCGTCCACTCGGATCACCCGTTAGCAACTCACTGGAGACACCATGTTCGACGCCCTCCGAGGGCAACATGGCACTTTCCCCCCTCCTCCTTGCGGAAAGGTGACAAAGGGGCGTATGATAAAAGCCGAGTCAGTCCTTGGTCGTCCTCTCGCTCTGTGCGGAGGCTCGGGTGCTGCTCTCGCAAACCCGGATCCGGCCAAACCGTTGACAGCGTCAACAAACCAGCTCGAAAACTCAGAACCTGACCATGCACCCGGACTACGATCATGTCGCATGAGGGAACAACCAGACTAGCCAAGGCATCACGAAAGGCATTAATACCTCGGAGGAGTCAAACCACTCCTCCGAAGCCTCGGGGGCTACACCCGGCGGGTGCGCTCGCGCGCACCCATCGGAACAAAAATATAACCGAGAAAGGCTGGTCCCCTTGCAAAAAGTGCGACAAAGCCTCCAAGCGAGTACCAACACTACCTTTGAGGCTCGGGGGCTACTGTCGGGTACCATAATTAGGGGTACCCCCAACACTCCTAAACTCGGCTGGTAATCATCATCAGCGCAAACTACAGAGACTGATGGGCGCAATTCAGGTCAAGGCTTCGTCTACTCAAGGGACGTGATCTCGCCTCGCCCGAGCCCAGCCTTGGGCGGGAATTGTAGTCCCAGGCGAATTCACGCCTCGCCCGAGGGCCTCCTCAGCAACGGGCGCACCCTCGACTCGCCCGAAGCCCAGCTCGGACAGGCTTCGTTGTGAAGCAACCTTGGCCAAGTCATCTCACCAACCGACCGTATCGCAGGCTCATTTAATGCGAGGATCGCCTGGCGCCTTATCCTGACACGCGTGCCTCAGCCGGCAGGGTCGAAGTGACCGCAGTCACTTCGCCCTCCCACTGACTGATCTGACAGGAAAACAGCGCCGCTCGCCCCTCTCCGACTGCTGTGCCACCCGCCAGGGTGAGGCTGACAACAGTTGAGTCCAGCCTCAGGCGCCACAGGAAGCTCCACCTCGCCCGACCCCAGGGCTCGGCCCCCGCCTCAGCCTCGGAAGGTGATCTTCGCCTCGCCCGACCCCAGGGCTCGGCCCCCGCCTCGGCCTCGGAAGGTGGTCTCCGCCTCGCCCGACCCTAGGGCTCGACCTCGATCTCGACCTCGGAAGGTGGTCTCCGCCTCGCCCGACCCTAGGGCCCGGCCTCAACCTCGACCTCGCGAGGAAACGCGTCCTCGCCCGACCCTGGCCTCGGCCTCAGGAGGAGTCTCCGCCTCGCCCGATCTTGGGCTCGGACCGACCACGCCGCAGGGGGTACATCATTACCCTACCCCTAGCCAGCTTAGTCTACGGGGGAACAAGCTTGGTGTCCCATCCAGGATCGCCCCGGTAACAAGTAATGATGGCTCCCCGCATGCGTCCATGATGACGGTGGCTCTCAGCCTCTTACAGAAGCAAGGAGACGTCAGCAAGGTCCCGACAGCCCCGACAGCTGTGCTTCTACAGGGCTCAAACGCTCTTCCGACAGCCACGACACCATGTACACAGGGCTGTGGGGGACAGATATCCCCCGGGTCCACTAGAAGAAGTAAAAGACCTCACGAAAGGCCCAAGGGCCCAATAAATCGTAAGGTCATTCTTTCGTGGGCCTGGGGAGAGACAATCAGCAAAGCAGATCGACATGAGGCCGGATTAGTGCAAGCCCGGACGGCCCACAACGTCGAGCGAGCGACCACAACAGAGATCCGACTTTCCCGCGCTGGAGCCCCCATGCAATGGAGCCATGCGAGGATAGGTCGGCAGAACTATAGGGAGATAAACTAAAACAGTTCACTATCTTTTAGCTACACATTGTTATCATATCCACGTGTATCGCCCCACGGTCGAGTATATAAGGCCTAGGGGGCACCCCTTCAGAACGATCGACCCTATTACTCAGCCACCCACCTCAACTCTCTGCACTCTCAATTCAGAGAGCTACCTTGTAACCTCATCCACCAAGCATACTCACCAGAACGTAGGGTATTACGCGTCTCTAAGCGGCCCGAACCTGTAAACATTGTCCACTGTCCCTCGTGCATCTGGCACGAACCATTTTGCTACAGTCGTCGACGCTGTCCTACTCCTAAAAACACCTTGAGGGGCAACCCCGGGTGTGCGGTCGGACCCAAAACACCGACAGCTGGCGCGCCAGGTAGGGGGTGTGTCGACGATCCAAGCTTGCTCAATGGCCGTCACCTTCCGCAGCAAGATCACCCTCCGTCCCGGATCCGTATTCTGCTTCGGAACAATCTCATCCGTAGCAGATGAAGAGGGAACTCTACACCGCATTGCAGATCCGCCGGAAAAGAAGTCTCCTCCAACAAACTCCGAAGATATCGGAGAAGTTCTCCGGGAAAAAATCGCCTTCAGAAAGTCAGGGGCCAAGAGCCCGCTGACCCGGAGGACTCCACTGTCTACTTCCCCGACGAAAGAATGGACACAGATCGCGAGGAAGAAGGAGACCAAGGGGAAGCAAATTGTTCTTTCCGTTCCTCCGCCCTCAAAGGAGAATGGAAAGAAGGTCGCCACGACAGCAGCACCATTATATCCCGACGTCCTCTTCATCGGGAGAGTGGAGTTGCCTCCCGTCTCCGACGACGAGCCAACCGCACCCGGAGAAGAACCACCTCAACGAGAATCCCGCCGACGGAGAAACCGGCGCAGGAACGTTCGACGACATCACGCGGCCGGAGAACGGGATCCGGAGCAACCTGTCTCGCGGGACGAGGTCTCGGAGATAGGAGAAACTCTGGAGGAACGAGTCTTCAGAGAACGAAGGAACTCTCGACGACGTGATTGCCGCCGGGCTCAGGAACAAGCCGAGCAAGATGCAAGGCAACGCCGGGAGAATCCATTCTTTGGGCGCAACCTGAATCCCGACTTCGCCCGAGCCATGAACACGCCGAGCGAAGTTGGAGGAGTATTAGCTCGGATAGCTGATGGACTCCCTCGGACTCCCGACGCCGAGGGCTTGAAAGGGAAATGTGCCCTTGGGTCATTTCTAAGTATTTTGGTGATTTAGTGCCCAATACAGGTGCCTAATTGTAAAATGGTGGACAAAGTTCAAATCAAGGATAAAGGTATGTTTCTAAGCTTTAGTACATTGGTTTTGAGTACTAATATACTTGTCTAAGTATTAGAAATAGAAAGTAGAAGAAAAGAAAAGAGGAGACAAAGACTTGGCTGTGTGCAACCAAGACTCAGTTCGGTCTGGAGCACCGGACTGTCCGGTGTGCACCGGACAGTGTCCGGTGCGCCAGGCTGACTCGGCGCGAAGTGGCCGCTCTCGGGAATTCGCCGACGGCGTACGGCTAAAATTCATCGGACTGTCCGGTGTGCACCGGACTGTTCGGTGAGCCAACGGTCGGCCTGGCCAACGGTCGGCCGTGCAATCTGCGCGGGACACGTGGCCGAGCCAACGGTCGGAAGATGGCACCGGACTGTCCGGTGTGCACCGGACATGTCCGGTGTGCCAACGGCTCCAGATCTGCCAACGGTCTGCAACGGTCGGCTTTGCTGTTTAAGGAAACAAATCGGGCACCGGACAGTGTCCGGTGTGCACCGGACTGTCCGGTGCCCCCGACGACAGAAGGCAAGGATGGCCTTCCGGATTTGCTCTCAACGGCTCCTAGCTGCCTTGGGGCTATAAAAGGAGCCCCTAGGCGCATGGAGGAAATACACAAGCAACCTTTGAGCATTCTTGATCATCCACACTCAGTCTTTGCGCATTTGTTTGTCATTCTAAGTGTTTCGAGCTCCGTTCTAGTGAGAACTTTGTGATACTCTTGTGAGCTCGATTCTTGGCCGTGTGTGTGCGCGTTTCGCTGTGGATTTGTGTGTGTTGCTTCCCTCCCTTACTCTGTGTTTCTTTGTGATCATATACTTGTAAGGGCAAGAGACTCCAATTTGTGGAGATTCCTTGCAAACGGGATAGTGAAAGGCAAAACAAAACACCGTGGTATTCAAGTGGGTCTTTGGACCGCTTGAGAGGGGTTGATTGCAACCCTCGTCCGTTGGGACGCCACAACGTGGAGTAGGCAAGCGTTGGTCTTGGCCGAACCACGCGATAAACCACTGTGTCACCTCTGTGCTTGATCTCTTGTGGTATTGTGTTTTGTTGAGACTTCTCTTTAGCCACTTGGCAATTATTGTGCTAACACTTAACAAGTTTTTGTGACTTAAGTTTTAAGTTTCACAGGATCACCTATTCACCCCCCCCCCCCTCTAGGTGCTCTCAATTGGTATCAGAGCCGTTCTCTTCACAAAGGGACTAACCGCCCGAAGAGATGGATCCTAAGGGGAAGGGTATCGTGATCAACGACAAAGAGAAGGAATCCTTCGTCAACGAGCCAAAGGACGATAAACCTACCGACTCCGGCTCGGGCCACAGACGGAAGGAAGGGAAGAAGAAGAAGACAAGGCGCATCAAGGAGATCGTCTACTACGACAGCGATGAGTCTACTTCTTCCCAAAAGGACGACCACAACGACTACGAGAGAAGGAAACCGGTTAATTCGAACTTTTCTTTTGACTACTCTCGCATTCCGCAAAGTTCAAATTCACATTTGCTCTCCATTCCACTCGGCAAGCCCCCACACTTTGATGGAGAGGACTACGGATTTCGGAGCCACAAAATGCGTAGTCACCTATTCTCTCTCCATCCTAGTATTTGGGAGATTGTAGAGAGTGGAATGCACTTTGATAGTTCGGATAGTCCCATGTTCATTAATGAACAAATTCATAAGAATGCACAAGCTACTACTGTTCTTCTAGCTTCCTTGTGCAGGGATGAATACCATAAAGTAAGCGGCTTGGATAACGCCAAGCAGATCTGGGACACCCTCAAGATTTCTCATGAGGGGAACGACGTCACCTTGCTCACCAAGATGGAGTTGGTGGAGGGAGAGCTCAGACGGTTCGCAATGATAAGAGGCGAGGAGCCGACACAAACATACAATCGGCTCAAGACCCTTATCAACAAGATAAGGAGCTACGGGAGCACGCGATGGACGGACCACGACGTCGTCCGCCTAATGCTAAGGTCATTTACCGTTCTTGATCCTCATTTGGTAAACAATATACGTGAAAATCCCAGGTACACCAAGATGTCGCCCGAAGAAGTTCTTGGGAAATTTGTTAGCGGGCGAATGATGATCAAGGAGGCGAGGTATGTGGACGACGCCTTGAATGGTCCGATCAACGAGCCGCAACCCCTTGCTCTCAAGGCAACACGAAGCAAGGAGGCGCTACCCAGCAAGGTGGCACAGATTGAGGCGGCCGGACTCAATGATGAAGAGATGGCTCTCATCATCAAAAGATTCAAGACGGTGCTTAAAGGTCACAAGGGACAACCAAGCAAGACCAAAGCCAAGGGGAAGCGCTCATGTTTCAAATGCGGTAAGCTTGGTCATTTTATTGCTAACTGTCCCGATAATGAAAGTGACCAGGAAAAGGGGAACAAGAGGGAGAAGAAGAAGGCATACAAGAAGGCAAAGGGCGAGGCACATCTAGGAAAGGAGTGGGATTCGGATTGCTCCTCCTCCGACTCCGACAATGAAGGACTCGCTGCCACCGCCTTCAACAAGTCTTCCCTCTTCCCCAACGAGCGTCTCACATGCCTTATGGCAAAGGAAAAGAAAGTAAGCACTCATGATACTAGTACTTATGCTTCTTCAAGTGAGGATGAGTCTAGTGATGATGATGAGATAGATTACTCATGCTTATTCAAGGGATTAGATAGATCTAAAATTAATAAGATTAATGAGTTGATTGATGCTTTAAATGACAAGAATAGATTACTAGAAAAACAAGAGGATCTTTTATATGAGGAGCATGATAAATTTGTTAGTGCACAAAATTCTCTTGCTCTAGAAATTAAAAGAAATGAAATGCTTTCTAGTGAACTATCTACTTGTCATGAAACCATTTCTACCTTACAAGGTGTTAACAATGATTTAAGTGCTAAATTAGAAGTAGCAAATAAATCTAATTCTTGTGTAGAACATGTTATGATTTGCACTAGGTGTAAGGATTTCGATATTGATGCCTGTAGTGAACACCTAGTTTTAATTTCCAAATTAAGTGATGAATTGGCTAGTCTTAATGCTCAACTTAAGACTAGCAAGAGTGAAGTTGATAAAATAAAATTTGCAAGGGATGCCTACACGGTTGGTAGACACCCCTCAATTAAGGATGGTCTTGGCTTCAAGAGAGAGGCCAAGAACTTAACAAGCCATAAGGCTCCCATTTTCGTCAAGGAGAAAGGGAAGGCCCCTATGGCTAGTAGTGCTAAAAAGAACCATGCTTTCTTGTACCATGATAGGAGACATGCTAGAAATGCTTATAATGATTTTGATTCACATGTTTATGATTCTCATGCCATGCTTGCTTCTAGTTCTTCCTATAAGCATAATAGAGATATGTGTAGGAGAAATGGTGTACATATGCCTAGGAGAAATTTTGCTCATGTTCCTAGAAAAGTTGTGAACAAACCTTCTACCATTTATTATGCTTGCAATGCTCCCTTTGCTATTTGTAGAAAGGGTAAGAAGGTAATTGCTAGGAAGTTAGGGGCAAGATGCAAGGGAGATAAAACTTGCATTTGGGTCCCTAAGGATATTTGTGCTAACCTTGCAGGACCCAACATGAGTTGGGTACCTAAGACCCAAGCCTAAATTTGCCTTGCAGGTTTATGCATCCGGGGGTTCAAGCTGGATTATCGACAGCGGATGCACAAACCATATGACGGGGGAGAAGAAGATGTTCACCTCCTACGTCAAAAATAAGGATTCCCAAGATTCAATTATATTCGGTGATGGGAATCAAGGCAAGGTAAAAGGGTTAGGCAAAATTGCAATTTCTAATGAACACTCAATTTCCAATGTGTTTTTAGTTGAGTCTCTTGGTTACAATTTGCTATCTGTTAGTCAATTATGCAACATGGGATATAACTGTTTATTTACGAATGTAGATGTGTCTGTCTTTAGAAGATGTGATGGCTCACTAGCTTTTAAGGGTGTACTAGACGGCAAGCTTTACTTAGTTGATTTTGCAAAAGAAGAGGCCGGTCTAGATGCATGCTTAATGGCTAAGACTTGCATGGGCTGGCTGTGGCATCGCCGCTTAGCACATGTGGGGATGAAGAATCTCCACAAGCTTCTAAAGGAAGAACACGTGATAGGGTTGACTAACGTTCATTTCGAAAAAGATAGACCTTGTGCAGCTTGTCAAGCAGGGAAACAGGTGGGAGGCTCTCATCACACCAAAAATGTGATGACCACGTCAAGACCTCTGGAGCTGCTGCATATGGACCTCTTCGGACCCGTCGCCTATCTGAGCATAGGAGGAAGTAAGTATGGTCTAGTTATTGTTGATGACTTTTCCCGCTTCACTTGGGTGTTCTTTTTGCAGGATAAGTCTGAAACCCAAGGGACCCTCAAGCGCTTCCTCAAGAGAGCTCAAAATGAGTTTGAGCTCAAGGTGAAAAAGATAAGGAGCGACAACGGGTCCGAGTTCAAGAACCTTCAAGTGGAGGAGTTTCTTGAGGAGGAAGGGATCAAGCACGAGTTCTCCGCTCCCTACACACCACAGCAAAATGGTGTGGTAGAGAGGAAGAACAGGACGCTAATCGATATGGCGAGGACGATGCTTGGAGAGTTCAAGACCCCCGAGTGCTTTTGGTCGGAAGCTGTGAACACGGCTTGCCACGCCATCAACAGGGTCTATCTTCACCGCCTCCTCAAGAAGACTTCGTATGAGCTACTAACCGGTAACAAACCCAATAGAGCAAGTTATTGATTGTGATGATGTAGATGAAGAAGATGTTCCGACGGCCGCTATACGAACCATGGCGATTGGAGATGTTCGGCCACAGGAACAAGATGAACGAGATCAACCTTCTTCCTCAACAACGGTGCATCCCCCAACTCAAGACGATGAACAGGTTCATCAAAAGGAGGCGTGTGATCAAGGGGGAGCACAAGATGATCACGAGATGGAGGAAAAAGCGCAACCGGCACCTCCAACCCAAGTTCGAGCGGTGATTCAAAGGGATCATCCTGTCGACCAAATTTTGGGTGACATTAGCAAGGGAGTAACTACTCGATCTCGACTGGTTAATTTTTGTGAACATTACTCTTTTGTCTCCTCTATTGAGCCTTTCAGGGTAGAGGAGGCCTTGCTAGATACGGATTGGGTGTTGGCCATGCAGGAGGAACTTAACAACTTCAAGCGCAATGAAGTTTGGACGCTGGTGCCTCGTCCCAAGCAAAATGTCGTGGGAACCAAGTGGGTGTTCCGCAACAAACAAGACGAGCACGGAGTGGTGACAAGGAACAAGGCTCGACTTGTGGCAAAAGGTTATGCCCAAGTCGCAGGTTTGGACTTTGAGGAGACTTTTGCTCCTGTGGCTAGGCTAGAGTCCATTCGTATCTTGCTAGCATATGCCGCTCACCATTCTTTCAGGTTGTACCAAATGGATGTGAAGAGCGCTTTCCTCAACGGGCCAATCAAGGAGGAGGTGTACGTGGAGCAACCCCCTGGCTTCGAGGATGAGCTGTACCCCGACCACGTGTGTAAGCTCTCTAAGGCGCTCTATGGACTTAAACAAGCCCCAAGAGCATGGTATGAATGCCTTAGAGATTTCTTAATTGCTAATGCTTTCAAGGTTGGGAAAGCCGATCCAACTCTTTTTACTAAGACTTGCGATGGTGATCTTTTTGTATGCCAAATTTATGTCGATGACATAATATTTGGTTCTACTAATCAAAAGTCTTGTGAAGAGTTTAGCAGGGTGATGACGCAGAAATTCGAGATGTCGATGATGGGCGAGTTGAACTACTTCCTTGGGTTCCAAGTGAAGCAACTCAAGGACGGCACCTTCATCTCCCAAACGAAGTACACGCAAGATCTGCTAAAGAGGTTTGGGATGAAGGACGCCAAGCCCGCAAAGACGCCGATGGGAACCGACGGACACACCGACCTCAACAAAGGAGGTAAGTCCGTTGATCAAAAAGCATACCGGTCCATGATAGGTTCTTTGCTTTACTTATGTGCTAGTAGACCGGATATTATGCTTAGCGTATGCATGTGTGCTAGATTTCAATCCGATCCTAAGGAGTGTCACTTGGTGGCGGTGAAGCGAATTCTTAGATATTTAGTCGCTACGCCTTGCTTCGGGATCTGGTATCCAAAGGGGTCTAACTTTGACTTGATTGGGTACTCAGATTCCGACTATGCTGGATGTAAGGTCGATAGGAAGAGTACATCGGGGACATGCCAATTCTTAGGAAGGTCCCTGGTGTCATGGAACTCTAAGAAACAAACCTCCGTTGCCCTATCCACCGCTGAGGCCGAGTACGTTGCCGCAGGTCAGTGTTGCGCGCAACTACTTTGGATGAGGCAAACCCTCAGGGACTTTGGCTACAATCTGAGCAAAGTCCCACTCCTGTGTGACAATGAGAGTGCTATCCGAATAGCGGAAAATCCTGTTGAACACAGCCGCACAAAGCACATTGACATCCGGCATCACTTTTTGAGAGACCACCAGCAAAAGGGAGATATCGAAGTGTTTTATGTTAGCACCGAGAACCAGCTAGCCGATATCTTTACCAAGCCTTTAGATGAGAAGACCTTTTGCAGGCTGCGTAGTGAGCTAAATGTCTTAGATTCGCGGAACTTGGATTGAATTATAGCATACATGTGCTTATGCCTTTGATCATGTTCATTCTGCATTTTGTTGCTTATTATGGTGCTCAAGTTGTACAAACACTCCCTGGACCTCACAAGTCCGTTGCAAAGTGATGCACATGTTTAGGGGGAGATGTGTTACAACTTGATCCCTTGAGACTAACCATATGCTTGAGTTTGTTTGATTTAGTCTCAAAGGAGAATTGAAAGGGAAAAGGTGGACTTGGATCATGCAAGACTTCCACTGCACTCCGATGAGAGGGTAACTTATTCCAAGTCCATCTCATGAACTCTTATTGCCATTTGCTCTAAATTGAAGATTTTGATGAGGCAATGGGGTTAAAGGGCCAAGATTGATCCCGTTTTGGTGCTTGATGCCAAAGGGGGAGAAAATAAAGGCCAAAGCGATAAATGGATCAGCTACCACTTGAGAGATTTTGAAAATAGTAGAGTAGAGCTTTTGGTTTGTCAAAACTCTTTTATTGGTTTGTCAAAACTCTTTTATTGTCTCTTTTGGCTTCCTGTGGGGAGAAGTAGTAATTATGGGAAAAAGGGGGAGTTTTTGAAATCCTTGATCAATCTCTTTTGAAATGACTCTCTTTATGCTTTAACATGTGTGTTTGACTTAGAGATAGAGATTTGAGTTTGATTTGCAAAAACAAACCAAGTGGTGGCATAAAGTGATCCATATATGTCAAAATTGAATCAAAATAATTTGAGTTCTTATTTGAAGTGTTTTTGTACTTGTTCTACTTGCTTTATGTTGTGTTGGCATAAATCACCAAAAAGGGGGAGATTGAAAGGGAAATGTGCCCTTGGGTCATTTCTAAGTATTTTGGTGATTTAGTGCCCAACACAGGTGCCTAATTGTAAAATGGTGGACAAAGTACAAATCAAGGATAAAGGTATGTTTCTAAGCTTTAGTACATTGGTTTTGAGTACTAATATACTTGTCTAAGTATTAGAAACAGAAAGTAGAAGAAAAGAAAAGAGGAGACAAAGACTTGGCTGTGTGCAGCCAAGACTCAGTTCGGTCTGGAGCACCGGACTGTCCGGTGTGCACCGGACAGTGTCCGGTGCGCCAGGCTGACTCGGCGCGAAGTGGCTGCTCTCGGGAATTCGCCGACGGCGTACGGCTAAAATTCACCGGACTGTCCGGTGTGCACCGGACTGTCCGGTGAGCCAACGGTCGGCCGCGCAATCTGCGCGGGACACGTGGCCGAGCCAACGGTCGGAAGACGGCACCGGACTGTCCGGTGTGCACCGGACATGTCCGGTGTGCCAACGGCTCCAGATCTGCCAACGGTCTGCAACGGTCGGCTTTGCTGTTTAAGGAAACAAATCGGGCACCGGACAGTGTCCGGTGTGCACCGGACTGTCCGGTGCCCCCGACGACAGAAGGCAAGGATGGCCTTCCGGATTTGCTCTCAACGGCTCTTAGCTGCCTTGGGGCTATAAAAGGAGCCCCTAGGCGCATGGAGGAAATACACAAGCAACCTTTGAGCATTCTTGATCATCCACACTCAGTCTTTGCGCATTTGTTTGTCATTCTAAGTGTTTCGAGCTCCGTTCTAGTGAGAACTTTGTGATACTCTTGTGAGCTCGATTCTTGGCCGTGTGTGTGCGCGTTTCGCTGTGGATTTGTGTGTGTTGCTTCCCTCCCTTACTCTGTGTTTCTTTGTGATCATATACTTGTAAGGGCAAGAGACTCCAATTTGTGGAGATTCCTTGCAAACGGGATAGTGAAAGGCAAAACAAAACACCATGGTATTCAAGTGGGTCTTTGGACCGCTTGAGAGGGGTTGATTGCAACCCTCGTCCGTTGGGACGCCACAACGTGGAGTAGGCAAGCGTTGGTCTTGGCCGAACCACGGGATAAACCACTGTGTCACCTCTGTGCTTGATCTCTTGTGGTATTGTGTTTTGTTGAGACTTCTCTTTAGCCACTTGGCAATTATTGTGCTAACACTTAACAAGTTTTTGTGACTTAAGTTTTAAGTTTCACAGGATCACTTATTCACCCCCCCCTCTAGGTGCTCTCAGGGCTACCGACGACTGTTCACCTAGGCAGCCAACCATCTTCTACCGCTTGCTCACCCGCCGAACGATCTACGACATGCCATCAATAGTCTGAGGCGGTATCGATGGAAGCTTAATCCCGAAAAATGTGTTTTTGGGGTACCAACAGGAAAGTTACTCCGGTTTATTGTCAGCCACCGGGGAATTGAGGCTAATCCGGACAAGATTGAAGCTATCATGAAGATGGAAGCACCTCGATCACAAAAGAAGGTTCAGCGACTTACTGGATGTATGGCAGCTCTGAGCAGATTTATATCCAGGTTGGGGGAAAAAGGTCTACCATTTTACAAGCTACTCAAGAAGGTGGATAAGTTTCAGTGGACTTCAGAGGCACAGGAAGCTCTAGATGCACTGAAGAAATTCTTGACAACACCACCAGTGCTGAAGCCACCACGACGAGCTACATCGACTCAACCAGCTGAAGATCTGCTACTGTATATCTCTTGCACGACTCACGTGGTAAGCACCGCGTTGGTAGTCGAGCGAGCAGAAGAAGGACATGCCTACCCAGTGCAACATCCTGTTTACTTCATCAGTGAGGATTTGGGTCCCTCGAAGAAAAAGTATCCTCAAGTTCAGAAGCTATTATACGCAGTACTTCTAACCGCCCGCAAGCTACGTCACTATTTTGACGACCACAAAGTCATAGTAGTCACTGGTTTTCCGATAGGGGATATTCTTCACAACAAGGAAGCCATTGGCCGAATAGCCAAGTGGGATTGTGAGCTGGGACCTCATGACATCGAGTTCCAACCTCGCACTGCCATCAAAACTCAAGCACTGGTTGATTTCGTATCAGAGTGGACTGAACAGCAAGTACCAGATAACCCAGAGACTGCAGAAGTATGGCGAATGTATTTTGATGGCTCGCTGAAGCTGCAGGGAGCAGGAGGGGAATTCTCTTCGCCGCACCTGGAGGCGAGCACCTCAAATATGCCCTCCAGTTGCTGTTTCCGGCCTCCAATAATGCAGCCGAATATGAAGCACTGATCCATGGATTGAACATCGCCATATCATTGGGCATCAAGAGACTGATGGTGTACGGAGACTCTCTGGTAGTCATCAGCTAGATAAACAAGGAGTGGGATTGTTCAAGCGATTCAATGGGAAAGTACTGCACTGCCGTCCGAAAGCTAGAAGATAAATTAGAGGGTCTGGAATTTCATCATGTAGAAAGAGATCAGAACACGGCAGCCGATGTGTTATCCAAGCTAGGATCCAGTCGAACTCAGGTCGCACCTGGAGTCTTTGTGCAAGAAATACTACAGCCGAGCATCTCAATGGATCAAGCAGAAGAGTGTAATATTATAAGTCAACCCGAGTCAGATTCTGATGACTGGAGAAGGCCAATCATCAGGTATATAAAGAATGAAGAGGAGCCAGATGATAAAAATGCAGCTGAGCGCATTGCCAGACAGTCGGCTCACTACACACTCATTGGGGAGACATTATATAGAAGGGGTGCATTAGGCGTCCTCATGAAGTGCATTCTCTCATCTACTGGGAAGCGACTTCTGGAGGAGGTCCATGCCGGGCAATGAGGAATACATGCGGCGTCCAAGACACTAGTCGGGAAGGTTTTCAGGTCAGGATTCTATTGGCCAACAGCGAAGAGTGATGCAGTCGAGTTAGTTCAGAAGTGCGAAGCTTGCCAGTACTTGTCAAAGCAACAACATCTACCAGCACAGCAACTGCAGACCATACCAGTGACTTGGCCATTTGCGTGCTGGGGACTGGATATGATTGGACCCTTCAAGAAAGCTCAAGGAGGATACACTCATGTACTGGTAGCAATTGACAAATTCACTAAATGGATAGAATTCAAACCCATTGCCACTTTGACCTCAGCTAAGGCCGTGGAATTCATACAAGACATAATATTCAGATTTGGGATACCAAACAACATCATAACTGACCTAGGATCCAACTTCACAAGTTCAGAGTTCTTCGACTTTTGCGAGCAAAAAAGCATTCAGATCAAGTATGCTTCTGTAGCACATTCAAGAGCCAACGGGCAGGTTGAGCGAGCCAACGGGATGATACTGGAGGCACTCAGGAAAAAGGTCTTTGATAAGAATGAAAAGTTCGCAGGAAAATGGATAAGAGAATTGCCCTATGTCGTCTGGAGCCTAAGAACCCAGCCTAGCCGAGCTCTGCATGGAAACACTCCTTTCTTCATGGTCTATGGGTCAGAGGCAGTATTACCAGCCGACCTCAAGTTTGGAGCGCCAAGGTTGATCTTCGAAAACATAGCAGAAGTCAAAGCCACCAGGCTGGAGGACATTGATGTACTCGAGGAAGAACGGCTGAATGCAGTAATCCAATCAGCACGATACCAGCAGACTCTAAAGCGCTATCACGACAAGGTCGTGCGGCAGCGATCCTTCTCAGTAGGAGATCTCGTCCTCCGCCGAATTCTAACGGGGGAGGGACGGCACAAGTTATCGCCCTTATGGGAAGGACCCTTCATAGTAGCAAAAGTCACTCGGCCAGGATCATATCGTCTCACTCAGATGGACGGCACAGAAGTCGGGAACTCCTGGAATATAGAACACCTCAGGAAATTTTATCCCTAGCTGTACTTCAAAAGCTATCGGGACGACGATGTACTCTGTAAAATGGAAATATGTCATCAATAAAAAAGGGCTTCAAAGATACTCAGTTTGTTCATGATTGACTTGCATTCTTACTTAACTCAGGGTGACCACTATGCCCTACTAACGGAGCAATCGGCTTAAGTCGGCAACGACTTAAGGCGGTGCAACATGCTCACGCCTACTTAACTCGGGGTGACCACTATGCCCTGCTAACGGAGCAATCGGCTTAAGTCGGCAATGACTTAAGGCGGTGCAACATGCTCACGCCTACTTAACTCGGGGTGACCACTATGCCCTGCTAACGGAGCAATCAGTTTAAGTCGGCAACGACTTAAGGCGGTGCAACATGCTCACGCCTACTTAACTCGGGGTGACCACTATGCCCTGCTAACGGAGCAATCGGCTTAAGTCGGAAACGACTTAAGGCGGTGCAACATGCTCACGCCTACTTAACTCGGGGTGACCACTATGCCCTGCTAACGGAGCAATCAGCTTAAGTCGGCAACGACTTAAGGCGGTGCAACATGCTCGTGCTTACTTAACTCAGGGTGACCACTATGCCCTGCCAACAGAGCAATTGGCTAAAGTCAGCAGCGACTTAAGCCAGTGCAACATGCTCGCACCTACGCAATACAGGGTGACCACTACACCCTATTAACGGAAGCAATCGACTTAAGTCAGCAGCGACTTAAGGCGATCTGATGCGCTCATGATTATTCATATAGGGATGACTTCTATATCCCGCAAACAAGTTTCAAAACCATCGCACATCATTTTACTACTGCAAATTTACGAACTGATGAATTCTGAAACAATATGAGAATAACAATGTCGTTCAAGTATTGAAATGACGTCTTCTAACAAATGTCTGACCATGCTAACCGCGCGCTCAAAGCACGCAAAATGTTTCTCTATTTTGTGATATTTTTCTCAGGAGCAATCGATGAGGAAGGGCGACTCGAGGAATCAGGGGTAGCATTCACGTCAGCCCTTATATCTTCGGGAACAACCACGCCGGGTCTCCTCATCAAGATTCGCCCCGCCCGAATGGCCTTATCCATGGCTCTGTCGCGCTGGGCTCTGAGAGTAACGGAAGTGTCTTCGGCAACCTTGGCAGCCAGCCGAGCAGTTTCTAACTCCTGGGCGATGGATTTCTTGGAAGCTCGGAGTTCTTTGATAGTGGCGTCCTTCGCTGATATCAACTGCTTGAGCCCGGTCACCTCATCCGTAGATTCTTGGAGCTTACAGCGTTGGTTGTCTAACTCTTCCATGGTGAAGCGATGACTCCTCTCCAGGATGGTCAGCGAGTTGCTAGAATCGCGATACAATCTATCGAGACTGTCACGAGAAGCAGCAAGGATACGTTTTTCTTCCTGCAAACAAAAGTCAACTTCCTCAAAACATCAAGCAGGTAATAGGAGCACAACAGGGCAAGGTACAGTTTCATAAGTCACCTTTTCAGAGTTAAGCTGAGCGTGAAGGGAAGAGCTCAGTGCATTGGCGTCATCTGAGGCAGCAGACCTGAGCTAGTTCCGTCTGACTTTGAGAATACTTTTCTTCAAAGTCAGAGCACCGCCGGACTAATTCAGCCTGATCTCGAGAATGTTTTTCTTCAAGAGCGGAAATCTGCCGAGTCATACCTAGCAGGAGACAACCAAACAAAGGGGGTCAGAATGTAAAGCAGTTTAATAGTGAAGACAAAGAGAAGCAAAAAAAAGCACTAACCAGCGTTGGTCGCCTCCAAGTCAGAGACACGATGTTGAAGTAACACTGGGTTCCAACGTGCAAGAGACGAAGCTACTTCTGGAACAGGAGCACCCTGTAGCCTCAGCTGGCTAGCCATCCTGTCCACCAAAGCCTGATAAGGAGAGCAGATGAGTGTAATGACAGCAGTTCATGCGGTGGAAAATTCAAGCCAGAGTATATCACAGTACCTGGAGGTTGGAAAAGAACGAAGGGACCCCCAAATCATGAGAGATCAATTGATGACCGGGCGTAAGACTGCCACCCGAAGCAGTTTGCAACGAACCAGCAGGAACCAACTCAGTGCCATCAATAGAGCCCACAACTCGATCAGCGGGGACGCTGCCCTCTAAGGCGACCCCCTGGTCCAAAGCTTGGGCTACCACCATGCAGCCGGAGTGCGGAGGCGATCTTGCATGAACATCCATGGAAGTACAGGAGGGAGACCCCGCTCGGACACCCTCGGGGGCTGGGTCATAGTTTGCACTGCCCACTTGAGCCGGATCATCCCCGGCAACACCCTTGGGGGCTGGACAGTGGCTTACACTTCCCACCCGAACCAAGTCATCCCCGGCGACATCCTCGGGGGCTGGGCATGTGTCAACACCATCCTTGGGGTCCAAGTTCTCTGCGGTAGCCACTTCTAAGGCTGATGGGCCCTCAGTTACTTCCATGGGACCAGGACGATCCAAGACAGTCTCCTGACCCTCGAGATCGTGCTCTAAGGTCGACGAGGCACGGGATGACCTCAACCCAGCATCAAGCACACCAGCACAAACCTCCATCACACCATCATCTGCTGGCTCCGATAACAAATCCTCTGGAACCATATCCTCAAGAGTTTGATCAAAATTCGCCAGGGACAATTCCTGCAGACCAATGAGAGCAGACAAAGCAGGAGAAGGAACTCCACTACTTTCACCACTAGCGATGAACTGCCGACTGTTTTTCCGAGTTAAGGGAACTTCATCCTCTTCCTCCCCGTCGTCCTCATTAGCAACACAGGCAGCACACCCATTGGGGTCAGCAACAGATGGAGCACACCCATTGGGATCAGCAACAGATGGAGCACCCCCATTGGGATCAGCAACAGATGGAGCATCCACATTGGGATCAGCAGCAGATCGGGCACACCCATTGGGATCAGCATCAATAAATTCAGTCACAGGCACTTCTTCAGCAGCAGGAACCGAAATACCAACATCCCGATCCAAACTGGATACTCGCCGGAGGCGTCTCTTTTTCTTTTTCTGCTCATCAGCAGAAGGATCAGGTTGATTGGCTCGGCAAGGGCGCCTCGGGCGAGTACTAGCAGGCTTCTGAATATCCAAGGTCGTATTAGCCTCTGGGAGGGGCGCCACCACCGATGTCCCAGCAGGAGCAGCATCAGAAGAGTCCTCAGCCAGCAAATCAAGCATAGCACTTATCTCTGCATCACTAGGATTCAGGGGCACCTCAAAATGGACTTGCCGTTCATCATCAGGAATTTCTCCGAGCGAGGCAACCAAGGCGCTGACTTCTTCAGCAGAGGGTCGCACTCTAAGGCCCAAACTGCCATCAGTGACAGGTGGATTCGACACAAAAAGAGTGAAGGCTTTGGGAGGAGGCGGGTTCCAGGCTGAGTATGCCACTGGGGCACCAACATTTGACACCTTGCCTCTAAGGATCATCTCAAGTCGGTTCACCAAGTCTGCAGAGGGAACTCTTCTGTTGGTAACCCGAGTTGAGTCGGCTAGGCCTCGATACAGATAAGCCGGGTATGCCCTGTCTTTCAACGGCTGAATATTCTTGAAGACAAAATCAGCAACCATAGCTTAAGCAGTCAGACTCCTCTCCTTCAGCAACCCAACTTCAGCTAGCAAAACACCTGCCTCAGCTACCTCCTGATCCGTGGGGGACTCGGTCCAACTCGGGGTGCGAACGTCCGGCTGTCTTCCCGACCGAGGGGGGAGAGAGTTTCCATAATTCTCAACAATGAACCACTCCAAGCGCCATCCCTTGATACTATCTTTGAGAGGGATTTCGAGATACTCAGTTTTCCTCCCACGGCGCATCTCCAAGCTAGCACCCCCAACCAATTGATGTTGTCCCCCGGCCATCCCAGGGCGACAGTGATACAAGTACTTCCACAACCCAAAATGTGGCAGCACGCCAAGAAAGGCCTCGCATAAATGAACGAAAATGGAAATTTGCAGGATAGAATTGGGATTCAGATGGGTCAAGTTAAGATGGTAGAAATCAAGGAGGCCGCGGAAAAAGGGAGAAATGGGAAGACCGAGGCCGCGGAGAAGGAAAGGAGCGTAAATCACGGACTCATGGGTATCCTCAGTCGGGACAGTAACCCCATGGCAAATCCGCCAAGAACAGAGTTCCCTCGGGGGAAGAACCCCAATGGACACAAGGTGGAGAAGTTCGGGCTCGGAGATGACAGACATGTGGTTACCTGCGAAAGGCAACTGGCTGTTGGGGTCGATCGAAGGAATCACCGCAGCAGACGAACTCGAGGCTTTCCTCTTGGGCGCCATCTCGATTCTACAGGCGAGCAGAGGGGGAGGCGAATTGCAGAGAGGATTCGGAAGCGAGAAAGCAAGAACTAGGGCACGGAAAGCAGAGGCGGCTAAAAGCGCAGCACTTATGGGATATTCCAGAGCCAGATACCGTTTCAAAAAGCGCCCAGTCAGCACCCGGCGGTTATTTCCAAAACACCGGCGTGCCACGTCATCACACGGCGGTTATTTCAGAACACCGGTGCGCCACATTATCACTCGGCTATTATCCTCAAGGTGGCCCACATAGCCCGCTATCGCTCGGCGTCACCTCTAAAACGCTGATGTCGCCCTCAAGTCACTCGGTGTTACCTCTAAAACGCTGACGTCGCCCTCAAGTCGCTCGGCGTTACCTCTAAAACGCTGACATCGCCCTCAAGTCCCTCGGCGTTACCTCTAAAACGCTGACGTCGCCCTCAAGTCGCTCGGCGTTACCTCTAAAACGCTGACGTCGCCCTCAAGTCACTCGGCGTTACCTCTAAAACGCTGACGTCGCCCTCAAGTCGCTCGGCGTTACATCTAAAACGCTGACGTCGTCTTCTGTCGCTCGGCGTTACCTCTAAAACGCTGACGTCGCCCTCAAGTCACTCGGCGTTACATCTAAAACGCTGACGTCGCCCTCAAGTCACTCGGTGTTACCTCTAAAACGCCGACGTCGTCTTCAGTCGCTCGGCGTTACCTCTAAAACGCCGACGTCGTCTTCAAGTCACTCGGCAGTTATCTCTAAAACTCTGACATCATCTACAAGTCGCTCGGCAGCTACCCCTAAAAGCGTCGATATGATGCCCGAGTTATTCACTTACTATTCCAAGGGAATCAACTTCACGAAAAAGGTGGGAAGAGGAATGTTTCAAGAACTTTGAGTTATGAATATTAACGGGCAATCATCACAGAGAAGCCAACATCATTTCTTCATTAAAGGGAAGATATCATACTTACAAATCAACTCATTATGAGTTGATACTTCCCTACTACTACTACTACTACATTACATTATACTACTACTACTACACTACACTATACTACTCTACACTACTAAATACTACTATATTATTCTAACTGTACTATACTAACATGTAATACTCAAAATTGGGTACAAGAAATACATGGTGATTTCCTTATTTGATGTGCCTTATTTGCATCATGAAAAGAGCACATATAAAATGAAGAGTGATTAAATCAAACCAAAGACACTAAAATAAAATAAAGTACATCTTGTTGGAGTTTTATGCTTGTGCATTAAATAAAAATAATAATAATATAAAAATGACTAGAAATTGGATTAAACCCTAAATTGAAAATTTGGGTTTGAAAATAAGAGGAGAAATGATATAAAAATATAAATAATATAAATATATTTCAAAAATTTGTATTTTTCATTTCACAATATGATTTGATAACAAATTTGCACAAGGTTTGAAACTAAATTCGAATTCAAATTGACTTTAGAAATAAAGAAAGGAAAATGGAAAAATTAAAAGAAAAGCAGAATAACTGCGTTTGGGCCCTGGCCGCCACATTTTGGCCCATCTCGGCTTTCTGTGGCCGCTGGCTCATCATTTTTTTTCTTCCTCCCGTGTGTATGGCGCGTGGCCCCCGCGTTGTCAGCTTCGCCTACCTTCTAACAGCCTTGCGCGCATGCCGGTGCGACCCGCCTCCGCCGATTCCGCGGGTTGCGCGCACCGCGCAACAACCTCAGCGCTCCTCTGCCCTATTAGAAGCCGATCGAGCCCCCCCCCCCACTTCATCCTCTCGGATCATCGCGCCGAGAGCCACATCGTTGCCGCTAGGCTCCGTCTATTTTTCCGCTCCGCGGTCGGAGGTGCCGGGCGCGATTGACTGGGCGGCTGTCCTCCTGGCCGTGGCTGGCGAACCTCGGGCGTTGTTAGCGTCGGTAGGGTGCTGTGGCCAGCCGCCAGGGGCCACAGGAGTTCGGCCGCCTCGCCAACCTGTGCTCGGGATGTCCGCGGCGCCATCTTCTACCTCGGTGCTCATCTTCGCCTTCACGCCGACCCTTGTGCGGCTTCATCGCAACGCGTGGGTGATGTTCAAGACTTCGCACGGCGGGATTTGTGGCCGATGCGCTCAGTATCCCTCACCATCGTCGTTCAAATGCCACGGATCCACGCCTCTTCGTGAATATGTGTGTCTGTGTAGTCAGCTACGGTAAGAATCCCTCTCCTGGGTTCGCTTTTCACTCGGCAACGCGTAGATGCTCTCGGATTGTGAGATCGGGGCGTGGGCGCGCGGATTGGTCACCCCTCCGGCGAGGGCGCGTCGCGGGCAGGGCGGCGCCGCTGCGTGTGGGCACGATTTGGACGATGGGCTGTGGACCATTGATCCTTGAATCAAGGGCTGGGATTAGATCCCGAGTAACGTTTCGGAATGGATGGTGGTGACCGTTGGATCCTTGATGGAGGGCAGGGATTTAATCGCAGCCATATTAAATCTGGGCCATCCGATCTCGATCCAACGACCGTGAGTGCGTATCCCTTTAGATTTATGATGATATAATCATGGCCGTCGGTTCAGATCTAGCGGCTGGGAATCACCGATACCCCTTCGCGGGTACTTTTTGTTAAAGAGCCCCCGAGGAAAGCAGTAATCAACCCGCCATCCGGAATACACTATTCTCTGTGTCTCGGAAATCTTACGCCAGAGCCCCTGCAGTTTTCTGTAATTGACGCCCAGTCCATAACTCTGTAAATTCAGTAATTTAATTTTAGAAATTACTTTTAATACAAAAATAAGCCCTAGAACTTGTATAATTCATATTAAATCCATTCTAATTCCAAATTGAGTCATTCCAGAGGCATTAATTTTGTTTTAATATTGTTTATCATCTAGTAACCTCATTTTGTCATGAAACATAGATTAAAAATTATGCACCTAGTTTATTTTGTACCCAACACTAAAATCTTCAATAAACCATAACTTAATAACCATGACTCCGAATTTAGCGATTCTCGAACCCTCGATCTCATAGCAACGCGTAGATTATTATTATTCAGTTTGTTATTATGTTTGGTGTGATGTTAATTTTGCCTATACATTGCTTGATTGTATTGCTACGACTAGCGTGAGGTCACGAGTCATCTGGAGATCATCCTGGTACCTGGAATCTCAAGTCCCAGGCAAGTTGTGCCCTTGATCACTTCTTTTTACCCAATCATGTTCTAATTAATCATAATGATCTGCATAGGTTAATTTTGATGGGACCCAATAGGTTACCCTAGTTTGACTATCTTTATACCTTGTTCACCACTGAATCTTTGGGTAGTACTTGCTATCGCTTTATGTAGTTTTGGGTATAGAGATACACATTACTATTCATGATTATACTTTTATGGTCAGTTGTTATTTACTGTTCATGTTAAGATCATTATGTTAATTGGAACATGGAGAACCACCCGGGAAAACAGTGCTACCACAAGGGTTTAATGGGACGCCCTTGGCCGATTAATTAGGAAAGCTAGTGGAAGACTACCTTACCCGAAAGGGGCAAGGGCAGTAGGGGAGTGGTCAGTGTAGGGAGGCCCTCGGGAGGATTTTGCTGCGATGGCAGTCCTGCAAGGGATTCATGTTAGGGAGGCCCTCGGGAGGATTTTGCTGCGATGGCGGTCCTGCAAGGGATTCCTGCATTGGAACTTCCTATAAACTGTAGCGGGTTTTCTGAAGCTAGTGGAACTTTGTAAAGGCCTCGTAGTGTTACCTTGCCTCGCCTCCTCGGTAGAGGTGTATGGGATTGGCCGTCTCTTGGCAGTTGGGTAACACGACTTGTGGGTAAAGATGCGCAACCTCTGCAGAGTGTAAAACTGGTATACTAGCCGTGCTCACGGTCATGAGCAGCTCGATTAAAGATGTGCAACCTCTGCAGAGTGTAAAACTAGTATACTAGCCGTGCTCACGGTCATGAGCGGCTCGGACACTCACATGATTAAATTATGGAACTAAATTCAATTTGTCATATGCATTGCATTGCAGGTGAGGTTGTTACTTTTGTTCTACTAATTAATTGGGTTGGTATTTACTTATACTTAGTAACTGCTAATAAAATTTTGACCAACTTTAAAAGCAATGCTCAGCTCTAACCATCCTCTTTGGTAAGCCTTACACTTCACGTGAGCTCCCACCTTTGGCGAGTTCATGCACATTATTCCCCACAACTTGTTGAGCGATGAACGTATGTGAGCTCACTCTTGCTGTCTCACACCACCCCACAGGTCAAGAACAGGTACCACCGGATGAGGCGCATGGAGGATGCCGTGATGTGTTCGTGAGAGGTCTAGGCCGTCGTCTCCCAGTCAACTTTGGGTTGCTGGACCGTTGTCTCCTTATTATGTAATTATTTATTTTGTATAGAACTCCTGTTATATATAAATAAGTGACATTCGATCCTGTGCCACTATACATCATATGTGTGAGACTTGGTCCCAGCATACCTGGTGTTTATGTTCGCGCCCGGGTCTTGGTGCCCCGAAACCCGGGTGTGACATAACATCTAATGACCAGTGGCATCTAGCCACTGGCCTTGCCGCTGCCGCCCCTGCTGCTGCCGCCAACGTCGCCCTTACTGCCGTTGCTGCCGCCCCTGCCGCCACCGTCACCGTCACCGCCGCCACCGCCTTCGTCGTCGTCGTCGTCGTCATCCTCGCCGTCGCCGCCGCCGCCCTCCTCGGACGAGTCCTCCTCATCCGAGGAGTACTCCGACTCATCCGAGCCCTCGAGCCCGGAGCGCTCGACGGCCCGGATGTACGTCCAAACCTCCACCGCGAGCCCCTGGGAGTCGTCTGAGTCGTCAGACGACTCACGCAGGGGGATGGGAGTCGGAGACCCCTCAGACTCAGAGGAGAACTCCTCCTCTAAGTACTCCGAGTCACCAAAATCCTCCGATGGAGGAGTTGGCTCACGCTTGCGCTTGTTGTTCTTGCCCATGGTGGAAGCGAAAGGGAGAGGAGAAAAGCAAGCAACAGAGAGCAGCAAGAGATGTGAAAAAGCCGGAGAGACAACGGCATTATTTATAGAAGGAGAAGGCAACCGCTCACCTCCAACCGCGGTCGCTGAACAGTCACAAAGCATTCAATAAGCACTTCAACCCGTCTGAAGACACGTCAGGCGGCTGACGCCGTTTCACGCAACACAACACCCATTGGGACTCCAGTCAACAGTGCGGAGGATATGATTACACCCGCCGTCACATCACGTTACTACTCAGAAGCAGCCGGCTAAAACACTCAGCGTACCAAGCCGTCCCTTGCCCACACCCATTGGGGGGGACGCCCAGGAATTATCTGTATATTTTTCAAAACTGTCACATCCGTGCAAGGCATGCAATGAATACCTCAAGACAAAAATGAGATATCAGTAAGGATCAAAGGAAAGCCAAATATAGCCAGTGAAGTACAAAATCTGACCGACAGAAGCGACGTGAAGACTAGCCAGGGAACGTCCATCAAATGTCCAATCAGTCGCAAGGCAAATAAATTACACCACCTAGCAAGATATGGGCGGATCACGAACTCGGCTGAAAAAGACAAAATACATGCTGACCTCTAAAGCATAATATTGATGACATAATGCTGACCTCTAAAGCATTCAGAAAAAAGAAAGGATTATTCTCGGCAGAAGGACACGAAATGAAGACCTTCGAGAGGATTATTTTCAAAAATCCACTCAAAGCTCGGGGGCTACACCCATTGGGTGCACCTTCGGTGCACCCCATGAATTACCATTTCAAGCCAAGATAGTGCCGACTTCTAAGGCATGGGACAAGATAAAAGACACAGCTGACCCTCAACCAAAGCACAAGAGTAAGATGAAAGTAATTTCTGATGAAGACCTTCGAGTAGATTATTTTCCAAAATCTACTCGAAGCTCGGGGGCTACACCCATTGGGTGCACCTCTGGTGCACCCAATGAAGTTTAGGGTCCTACAAGACGAAATGCCGACCTCTAAGGCATAAGCACGAAACAAAGCTTCAGTTTACGAGTGATCAAAGCAGGAGGAAACAGTAAGAAATCGTTCTCCCCAAATTACCTGCAAGCTGGACCTGGGATCTTTGGGCTGATTACCTCAAAATTAACCCAAAGATCGGGGGCTTGTGGGGGACAGATATCCCCCGGGTCCACTAGAAGAAGTAAAAGACCTCACGAAAGGCCCAAGGGCCCAATAAATCGTAAGGTCATTCTTTCGTGGGCCTGGGGAGAGACAATCAGCAAAGCAGATCGACATGAGGCCGGATTAGTGCAAGCCCGGACGGCCCACAACGTCGAGCGAGCGACCACAACAGAGATCCGACTTTCCCGCGCTGGAGCCCCCATGCAATGGAGCCATGCGAGGATAGGTCGGCAGAACTATAGGGAGATAAACTAAAACAGTTCACTATCTTTTAGCTACACATTGTTATCATATCCACGTGTATCACCCCACGGTCGAGTATATAAGGCCTAGGGGGCACCCCTTCAGAACGATCGACCCTATTACTCAGCCACCCACCTCAACTCTCTGCACTCTCAATTCAGAGAGCTACCTTGTAACCTCATCCACCAAGCATACTCACCAGGACGTAGGGTATTACGCGTCTCTAAGCGGCCCGAACCTGTAAACATTGTCCACTGTCCCTCGTGCATCTGGCACGAACCATTTTGCTACAGTCGTCGATGCCGTCCTACTCCTAAAAACACCTTGAGGGGCAACCCCGGGTGTGCGGTCGGACCCAAAACACCGACAAGGGCCCTAGCACCTCTCCGACAGCCACGTTGGCATGTACATAGGGCTTCGGCTCCTCTCTACCAGACACGTTAGCATATCGCTACACCCCCGTTGTACACCTGGACCCTCTCCTTGCATCTATAAAAGGAAGGGCCAGGGCCCTCATACGCGAGGGTGGTCGCGCGAGACTCTCTCTCTCCCTCGCGAACGCTTGTAACCCCTACTGTAAGCGCATCCACCCCGGCGCAGGACAACACGAGGCCGCGGTTTTCCCCCTTTGTGTCCTGTCTCGCGCCAACACATCTGGGCTGGGGCACGCAGCGACAATTTACTCGTCGGTCCAGGGACCCCCCGGGGTCGAAACGCCAACAATGTGGTTCGTGCATCTGCTATTAATAATCCAGCTTATGCCCCCGGATGCATAAACCTGCAAGGTAATTTAAGCTTGGGTTAGGTACCCAACTCTTATTGTGTCCTACAAGGTTAGTCACATAAGACTTTGGCACCTAGTTGCAAGTTTTGTCTCTCTTGCACTTAGGCCCTAAATTTTTAGCAACTACTTTATTATTTTTGCACAAAAGAACAAATGAAGCATCATAAGTTTGATGAAGCATGGTTGGTCCATTTGATACATTCCTAGGCGCATGAGGTATGTCCTCTTTTTTCTCTCCAACAAGGGACCTGCTGGTGCCTTTTTGGGGGGCGCTAATCAATCAATACGAACCGGCGATGGTGCTCTCTGGTCAGGCGTGAACGGTCCGCGGCATAGGGCCAAACGGTCCGCGACCTGGCGCGAGGCTAGGGTTCCCTGCCTGACGGCCGGACAGTCCGCACCCTAGGGCCGGACGGTCTGCGACCTCGCGACAGGGTCGTCTTCCTCCTCCTTGCTGGAATCTAGATCTCGTCCCCTGGGGGGAAAAGATCTTAAGGTGCTCTGGGTCGATAGGTCACCCGGGGCGTCCCCAGACGACGTGGAGCCGCCTAGGAATTAAGAGATCAATTCGAGGAAGAGGTCTTGGATGGACAACTAGATCTTGTTCCCTAGGAGGGGTGAGATCCTAGGGTTGTCTTGGGATCGGCAGGCCACCCAAGACGGATCTAGACGACGTAGAGTCGAATAGGTATGGAGGTGGATATGTGGAAGACTACAACTAGAACTATGCTACATCTACTCCTAGGGCAGGAAAAGTAAATAAGGTAATTGGTTCGATTGGAATGTGTTCACAGGTTCTCAATCGGCCGTACCCCTTTATATTTATAGGGGAGGAGGTCTGGACCTTTTCCTAAGAGATAGCCAACAAACTCCCACGTGATTAGATGGATAACCACGCACGAGATAAGGATAAACATCCGAGTTAATCTAATCTCGGGACACGCGGACCGTCCGGGCCCAGGGGCCAGACCGTCCGCTCATTTTGGTGTCCAACATATGCCCCCCTGCCTTTTGGTGGAGCTTGGCGAACCAAAAGCATCAGCAAAAACTTCGGAAACAATTAACCTCATGAGCTTTTGTTCCCGAAGTAAGGACTCAGCTCGATGCAAGTCATCGGCTCTTGCGATCAGATAATATAAATACTTAATGGAACTTTAATGCACAGAGGCTGTTTCGGATCGCATCCGCTTCGGCCATGTCTACCTGATCAACCTGTCAATAGGCAAAAACTTGTGGTGCCCCCCAGCCCAAAATAAGCAAACAGATTGGGCCAGTAATACGAATTCATCGCCGTACCACCCCACACATGAGCAGGACAACACATCGGCGATGGATAGAACGGGACGCACCATGCTATCCCTAGAGGAGGATGACAAGGCGATCTTGGTTGTGCTACTTTTTGGGTCTGTTTGGTCGGCTTTTGCTTTCGCACAGATCGCCCTTTTGACTTCGTCTGTTTTATTGGCCGGTTGTGTGGAACGACCTTCTTCATATATTTGGCAAGCAACTGACCAAAAGTAGGGTCGACTCTACTGAGTCGTCTAGACGTCTTAGTAGTATTTTGTTTCCTAACACTTGTTTTGGAACATTGTGGTCCGATGGTCTGAGGTTGCTGCTTCTGACTCTCTGCGGACCGTCCGACCATTATAGCCGGACCGTCCGCTCCTGTCTTGGACTGTTCGGCCTTAGTACATGGACCGTCCGGCGTACGCATGACAGGTGCCGTGATCGAGTGTCCGATCGTGGTTGCCCCCCGGTGCCTCCGGTCTTTCTTTTGTCCGGAGCCTTCCGAGTAACCATTCTGCGTGACATATTTGGTGTGTGGGGATCACCAATGACGATATTTTTATCTTTGCTTTTATTGGCCGCACAAGGCCGAATTATGGCCTTTTTGCTCGTCGGCTCTAATGTGGTGACAGGAACAGGTGGCCTGTCAATTTTCACCTCTTTTTGAAACCTCAACCGGCCTTCGTTTATAGCCGATTGTATTTGCCGATGGAAGACGACACAATCATTGGTGTTATGGAGAAAGGAGCCATGTCATTTGCAATAAACGCGCCCTTTTAATTGTACAACCAAAGGAATTACATGTGACAATTTAATATTACCATGTTTAAGCAACTCATCAAATATTTTATCACACTTAGTAATATTAAATGTGAACTTAACTTTTCCTTTTGTGTCGAGTGCGGGTGAAAGCGAACAGAAGGTTTGGCCTTAGTGGGCCAAATAAGCTCGGGGACATGTGACTTTTTTGGTTCTTGGGGCTTGGGTGACCGGTTATATTTATGTCGGCCTTCCGCACTAGGCGGATCACAGGTGACTTCTGGTGCTCCGGACGGTCCGATCTGCATAGTCAGACGGTCTGCGAGTGGACCGGACGGTCCGGTACTGTCGGCGTTTCGAGACCGGGGGGTCCCCGAGCCGACGAGTGAGTGTGCCGCGTGCCCCAGCCCAGATGGGTCAAGCGCGTGGGCGAGCGCAAAGGGGGGAAAGAGCGAGGTGGCCGGAGCCGGGTCGTGAGGGAGTTGGAGATCCCGCGGCCTTCGTGTTCGTCCCGCGCTCAGGTCGGGTGCGCTTGCAGTAGGGGGTTACAAGCGTCCGCGCAGGTGAGGGGAGCGAGCGGCCCCAAGAGAGCGCCTGCCCCTGCCCTCGTTCCCGCGAGGCCAACCTTCTCTAAGAAGGCCCTGGTCCTTCCTTTTATAGGCGTAAGGAGAGGATCCAGGTGTACAAATGGGGGTGTAGCAAGGTGCTACGTGTCTAGCGGGGGAGAGCTAGTGCCCTAAGTACATGCCAAGGTGGCAGCCGGAGAGATCTTGGCACCCAGCTGGTGTGGCGTCGTGGCCGTCGGAGAAGCAATGGAGCCTGGCGGGGGGACAGCTGTCGGAGTTGTAACACCCCTGGTGTTACTATAACTAAAACTTGAGCATGACATCATAAGCATTGGCATTGCATATGTTTGACACACCTAGAGTGCATTCACTAGGCAAAAATTTCAAACAAGTTGTATTGTTTTAAGTGTTTTTACAAATAGGACCCTGGTTAAAGGACTTAACCCTAAATAGTGATTAAAGGGGTAGAACTTAACCTAAGTTGAGAAAACCTAAAAGCTTTAGGGTAAAAGTCATAAAATGACTCCAAGAATAAAGTTGAATCACATTTATACCCCTGGAATACCAGAAACCCTAATTGGAACCCTGGAAAGCCCTAAACCAAACCCTAGGGACCTAAGTGTAAAATTAGTCCACTTTTGGGCTAAAGTGCAAAAACCAAGTCAAATAAGTATTTTAAGTTATTTGGGTCACTTATATGAGAATTTGCAATCCAAAACTTGAGATTTGGACTTAAGTGCAAAAGTGCCCCACTTAACCTTTTTGGGGTTAAGTCTGGATTTTAGTGACATTGGCTCAACTTTGGGGGCTTTGTAACTTACAAAGTATAGGGTTTTTACCCTAGGTCACCACATCAAAGTTGAAGACCCATTATAGGAGAACAACTTTGCTTAAGGTTGTGAGCTTAGTTGTTAAGAAGAATTTAGAGAAAACCAAGCCTAAAGTTGGGCTGTCAGGCTGTTATGTCTGAATTTTCAGACTAGCAGTGAACTGACCTCGACTTCAAGCTAGGTTTTGAGCATGATCCAGTGCTCAAATGTGATCAAGTCCTATAGTTGAGTTGTAGCTGGTATGTAGCACTACAACTTTGGTGCAGAGACTTGGACCTGTTGTCACGTGAAATCTGGAGAAAACTGACTCTAAAATCGATCGGTCAGAAGCACTGATGGGGTCTTCCCATGGTACAGTAACCCGAATAGATTTGATCGCCAGCGTGACAAACCTCCACCGCCGGCGACCTCCCCGCGTCAAAATTCGCGCCGCCGCCGCCGGATTCGTGCACGGTGAGGGATGGATAACGCCGGGAAAAGGATGACTCATACGTGGCACCCTCTCCCGGGCCCAGCCGGAGTTACTCACCGGCGACCACCGTGACTCAGGGAGCTCTCGCCGCGCTGTCACACATGCCGTGAGTTCCTCGTTGTGCCTCCTACCATCGTGTTATGCATGCGCTTGCGATGTTATCCGTGGCCGGAGGTCGACTGTTGGGTCGCCGTGGCTATAAATAGCACGGTGGTCCACGGCGAGGTGTTTTCCTCTCTACCAGCAAACCAATTGCAATCCAAAATTCGCCGTGTCTCCTCTTCCACTCTTCAAATTAGTTGTACACGGGGAATCAGTGGTTCTTTACGGCCGTGTAGTCCCAATCCCATCTCCCAATTTCGCCCAGAGCCACCGCGACGCCTTCTTCCCCCAATTCCGTCCGCCGCACCGTGAAGACTAGCCCTCCCGTGGCCAGCTCATTCTGGTAAGTCGCCATTCAATTCGTGTATCGTTTTCGTGCCTCTGCATGCTTGTGAAGCTCTCGGTGGCGTCCGTTTGCTCAGTCCGGCCATGGTTGTATGGGAACGTGAGCTCGACGGCCCGGTTTCCGCCTGAGCGTGGACAAAACACTTTCTTGAAGCGCCATCCGAAATCAAGGACCGTTCTTAGGTCACCTTAGGTCCGTAAAGCCTCTCCGACCGTTAGCTTGAGCAGTCCTCGCCGGCCATGTCCGGTACGGGCCTTGCCCGTGATGAACGAACGACGCGCCATGTTTAGGGGCAATCGCGGGGAAGAAATAGGAACCCGAGGGCATTTGTGCAATCTGTCAGTGACTCAACACAATAGTGAAAGGACCTATTTCTGTTTAGCCAGAAGCGCGAGGCCCTTTCGGCAAAATCGCCTGGGCGCGGGCGCGCGCGCGCGGGCGCGAGCGCGCTGTCCTCCCTGGAACTGGGCCGGTGGGCTGAATTCGGCCCAGTACTGTTTAAGAGTTTTTCCTTTTCTTTTTCAGTGGAACTTTAGAAATTTGTAGAAAATTATAGAAAAATGATAAAATTATGAGACCAATTTTCCTAGGCTTGTTATTTTCCATAGTATTTAATAAAAATAGTTTCATGATTTTTAGATTAAATAGGGAATTTTAAGGTATTTAAAATAGCCTAAACCATTGGTTCTGGATTTTTAGAAAATAAATAATAAGTCCAAAATTTCCCAAACTTTTTATGTGAGCTTTTCACATTATTTAGAAGCCATGGGTAGAGTTTGGTTTGATTTGGACCTTGTTTGATCACTAAACCCAAAACCACCCCCCCTGCTCCATGAACTCCTTTACTGACTCCGGAAACCCTAGGTTCTCGGAGTACCGTGAAGGAAAGTTGTACTCAAGACATAAATAATAAGTTTATACTATCTTTGCGTCCTCATGAGCATTCCATGACATCCATTCTTATGCATGTATATGGTTATATTAGAGCACGAAGAAGAAGAAGAAGTTTCTGAAGAAGGGATACCACCCACCTCTGATCCTCAAGCAGATAACTGCTTTTATTTCGATATTTGTGGATCCGAGCAAGACACCCCTGATAACAAAGGCAAGCCCCGGTGCATGCAACCCTTTCCCTTGTGTTTTTAAATCCTTTTCGCACACTTAAGTCTAGTGAAATGTGCATTAGGTTCATAGGAGTTACTTGAAACCCTTTGATGCATTGCTTTCCTTGATATCCATACCTGTTTAGATACTTCTGTGAAGTATCAAAATTATGATTTACAAAAATGCTTAGCCATGCTTAGATCTTGTGGATAGAGGTTGTCCTCAATTTAACCATGGAGAGGATGGCTTCTACCTGCAAGAATATTTTCATTTTCAGCAATAGTGGGATCTTACTGCAAAGTTCCCTGAGATGCTCTTTCCTCCTAAGGAACAGACACAATCCTAAGGATGGAAATACTTAAATTGAGACTTGGGGTAGGAACAAGTGATGTTCTACCCAGGTTGGTTAAGGATTAACGCGTATGTAGGCGTGCTGACCGAGGACCCTTTAACTGGTCACATGCCCCGTCATGGGTAAGCCTTGCCTCGGGCAGACTAAGGCCGGAATAAGATAACACGAAATGGGAGTGGAGCGGTGGCGAGAGTAGCGTGTACCCTCCGTGGCAAGAGGCTGGACGGTGGTGTATCTGTGCTCTCGGTTTGCGTGAACCTGATCCGGTCTTAAGAACCCCGGTGGCGGGTTGACATATGCAAGGGTTAAGTGCTACATATGTCGTGTGATTGGAGATCCTCAGCTGAGTATAATCGATTCGGATCGCCGTACCTTCGCGGTTATGAAGACTTGGTCACTTCCCTGCAACCTAGAGTCAGGATGTGAAAACGATGGATAAAAATGATGTTGTCTTGATGTGATGTGAAATTAGACTAGATGCGAATGGAGTCTATTAATACTTAATATGGCGTTAAAAGATTGAAAGTAAGGACTCACCTTAGTAAGCAACTTCTGCAAAAATATAAGTTGATTTTTGCTAAAGCCTCCCCTTGACTCCTATTTATCCAGCATACCCTTGAGAGTCTTTTCCTTAGTCGGGTAAGACTTGCTGAGTAATTCCATACTCAGGGTTTATCCCTTTGTTGTTTTTAGGTGGGGAAGTAGCAGACTTTTGCTGCTTCTGTGCTAAGGTGGTTCCCAACGAAGAAAAACAAGACTGAAGTGCGGGAGGACTTGGTCCTCCATCTAGGATCTTTTGTTTATAGTCTTTCGGGAGAAGTTTGTGTCTCCCTGGTTTGTATAATTATTACTTATATGCACTCACTTTTAGACTGGTCTGTAAATAAATAACTCGAGCTTACTTTTGAAATAAATGTAAGTTTATGTAATTCGCTTCCGCATATCTTCATCTCCGATGATCTGTAATGTCTGCAAGACGGGTGAAACGTTCCTGGTAAGGTCGGGAGAGATACCGAGCTTGTCAAGTAACTTAGGAACATCTACAGGGTGTCTGATGTCTGCTAGACAAGGACAACTGTAGATGGGCCTGATTACTTGGGAGGTTCCGTCACAGCTAGTATCGGAGCGTAGCCCTTCTTTGCAGATATTATAAGGCATCTTCAAAAAGATTTTCAAAAGTCTTATCTAAAGATTCTTTTCTCTTCTTACCTAAGTATTCTGAAGAGTTTATCTTAAAGACCAGATAGGAGGAGTGCAAAGTATAGAAGGTTGAATCGACCAAGGTTGATTCTGTACTTACTCATGCATCATGCTAAGAATTATATTAATAAAATTTCCCCCTTAGAGAAATGATGTCGCGCATCAGAAAGACCGCGCGCAAATCTACTAGACCCATTGGCATACTAAGACATGAAGAAAGTAGCAGTGGTAGCAACGATCCTATCGGGATCTGGAAGCACAAATTGAACTGCTTCAGTCAGAACTCCGTCACAGGAATGATCTATGGATCGCGGATGCAGCCATCCGCTACTTGCAAGACCAACTCGCGAAACGAGATCTAGCGTTCGATTGGACGGCTAACTCTCGTTTACTCGCCTGGGCTAAGGAAGTCAAAGCTCGAGCCCATGTGGAGGAGCTTAGCTTAGCTATGGATAACTTGCAGGTCTATTGAAGAAGTTCATGTGTTGTATTCACAACTACACCCGAACGTCCCTGCGAATCCTGTCAGGATGGAAGCCGGACCTTCTCACATAGCGGGATAAGCACTTGATGGTGCACTGGACCTTTTCAGGCCCCTCCCTCTATGAAGTTGGTTGACGAATAGTCTTCTATACCCGAAAGTAAGCTACCAAAAGTGAAAAGAAGTGGCTTACCAAGTGCCCTTAACATTGGCCGGACGGGACTTTCCTGCTAATATGATTGTTCTGAAAGGCCAAGACATGGATGTCATCTTGGGCATGAACTGGTTAGCCCAGCATAAAGCAATTCTCAACCCTAATCTAAGAACCATCATGTTGAGATGGCCAATAAAGAGTTGGTGACAGAACTTCAGATACAACACCAAGCTGATCAGAATCGCATTAAGGAGCTTGAGCATCAGCTAATTAATGCTCATTCTAAATCAAAAGTTTTGAGTCAGCAACAAGAAGAAATTCGCTTGTATGCTGTTGCTGTTAGAGAAGACCTTAAAGAAACCATGAGCTTCATAAGCCATCAGGATCAGGCGATCAAAGAATTGAATCGTGCTCATCCCATGGAGTTTCAAGTAGCACAACAGCTTGTCAACCGTCTGCAGCAAGCAGTGCATAGGCTCAATGTTGCCTTTTATCCTACTCCTGCACCGACGGACTAAGGGTTCCTTGGAAGAATGGCAACAAACATCTAGTAGATGGTGTAGCTAGAGAAGATGTAGTAGATCAATGTAATAAGGTAGGTGTAGATAGACCAGCTTGGTAAGAAAAACAGGTTAAACTTTGTTGGAAAGAGTTTTCCTGTTTTACCTGGATCATGTAGCATGTGAGCTTTTATATGACTATGGTGTAAGAAACGACTGCCAGTTTATGAAGCAACTTTTAATATCTATAGTAGTTTCTCAAAATTCAAGAGTTAAGATGGCTATTTCCTTGGATATTCCATGTGGAACACCATGTTGCCTTATTAACCTAACCTAGGAAAGACATGTTATCTATCGAATGTCTACCAACTTAATCCTTGACCTGGTGATCCCTATGATGGGCATAGAAATATGTTTGGGCTGAATTAACAGTCTCCCATCATACTTCTTTCATCAAGATTAGGTTATGGCCATGCCTTGTTCACTTCCTTGGGCCATGATCTATTTGGGTCTCTACTTGTGATCGTACTTACAGGTGGAGTCTCTTTTGTACCTTGTCATCCTTGATCAGTCTAGTTGTGTTATGTGAGATTCCTTATTGGTTATGTCTGGTATTGGTGTTATGACTAAAATTGATGATGCTGTGCCAAAACCGAGGGCCTCTTGTGGGTATACACACAAGGTTGTGCTGCTCGATACACGCTTGTATCACAATCAGTAGTCATAATCCATTATAAGATTATATTGATATGTTATCTCTACACAAATTATTCTTACCACATGAGATGCATTATTGGTGCCAGTTTTATAATGGTGTTATGGTTAAGAACTTATGGTACCACGGCGAAACTGAGAGCCTCCTGTGAATGTGCACCCAGGATTTTGCTGCTTGGCGCATGTTGGTATCGAAGTCTCTGGTCATGATCCATTGTAAAACTACGCTGATGTGTGATCTTCTGTGGACTCCTTCCTTAAAACAGTTTCTTGTTGTTTGTAAAGAGATCAAGCAACATCCGTCATTTCCATTAGATCAAAAGGGCATACCACTTTTATATGTGGTCTTATTTCTTTGATCTTGGTAGTGACTACTCGCACAAGTTCCCTTTGCATCCTTTGTGTAAAGGTGAAGTCTTGGAGCTTTTTAGTGTTGGAGAAACAACTAATTAGCTCTCAAATTGGAGATTGACTTTCCCTGCTGTTGAGATGCAGGAGTTTGTTCATTCGCCCTCCTATTTTCCAGGTATTTCCGAACCTTGTCCGTTCATCTCGCTTGAAGAAATGGATGAACCACCGGATTTTTATACAAATGCATGACCTTTGACTTGCAAATGTGAACTCTCAACCCTTGGCTTACCGATGGTACTGAGAGGACTTGCTCAATGTCAAAAGTAGTTCAACAAGTTGGTTTTGACTAACTTGTAACTGCCCGTTGACCGAATGTGGAGTTTAGAGATCGTTTTATCAAGTTGTCTAAACTCACTTTGGTTCAACCTACCCTAAAGAAGGTGCTTACCAAAACGAGATTAAGTCGGTCAATAACCACCTAACCATCGCTCTAGTCGTGCATCGATTGCCTCATGTATGCTTTTCTAGCATAAGTGATTGGGTCGAGCCATGTCTAGTGCCCGATAGAATGGACTAGTTGCAAAGTCCGCATTTTTAGATCCCTCCACTGATGATTTTTCTTGAATCAATATCGCCTTTCGTGGATTTGGACTCCCTGGCTAACACGAGTTATCCGTGACGTTATTCGACCTTCACACCCGTCTCGTGTGCTATGAACCTACTGTAACCACTTGTTGGTAAACCTCTTCTTGTGTGTTTTACCCAAGATGGTGCATCTGATTCTATTGGGTAAAGTTGCATAATTGCCACCCAACAGACTCAGATAGTACAGTGTCATCAGAAGAAGCAAGTTGCACACATGGAACCTTATGTGTTCCTCTGGTGGGCAAAGATGCAAATTGAAATTGCATACTATGTGGCTAGATGTAACACTTGTAAATGTATCAAGGCCATATACATGAAGACCGTTGGTCCATTACAATCCTTACCTATCCCAACATGGAAAGGGGAAGATATTGTATGGACTTTATCGTGGGATTACCCAGGACTACAAAAGGGTATGACTCTATCTGGGTTATTGTTGATCAGCTTATGAAAATTTCTCATTTGCTGCCAGTCAAGACCGATCACCCAGTTACTGCCTATGCCCAATTGTACATTGCTCGTATTCTTAGTCTGCATGGTGTTCCAAAGACCATAATGTCGGATCGTGGACCTCAATTTGTAGCCAAGTTTTGGGAAGCACTTCACAAATCTTTGGGTACTAAGTTACTCCACAGTTCGGCCTATCATCCTCAAACCAGTGGGCAGACTGAGAGAGTGAACCAAATACTGGAAGATATGCTGCGGGCATGTGTCCTGGATTTCTCACCAAAATGGGGTGAATGAGGTCGAAGAAAAGGTTCAGAGATTTATTCATAATATGAAGAAAGCTCAGACTCGACAAAAGAGTTATGCAGACCGACGACGACAACCCTTATGCTTTATGATGGACGATTATGTCTACTTAAAAGTTTCACCAATGAAGGGTGTATCGCGTTTCGGGGTTAAAGGGAAGCTTGCACCCAGGTACATTGGTCCATTCCTGGTGCTTGAGCAATGTGGACCAGTGGCATACCGACTCCAACTACCCGAAACATTGTCTGCTGTGCATAATGTGTTCCACGTGTCACAATTGAAGAAGTGTCTTCGGGTTCCCGATCGAACCATTGAAGTGACTGATGTTGTCCTGGAACCAGATTTAACGTACTCGGAACATCCCATTCGAGTTCTGGATCAAAAGGACAGGGTTACCCGGAGAAAGACTCTCAAGTTTTATAAGATACAGTGGAACCAGCATTCGGAAGATGAGGCTACATGGGAAACCCAAGACTTCTTAGATAAGAATTTTCCAGGCTTTCTAGCCTCTTGTAAGTTGTAAAGTTTGTATAACTGTGTGGTAAAGGAATGAACCCCCACACCACCCCTGCCTTGTACCAGAAATAAGGAAATAAAAATGTGACACATTTCCTTTTCCATTACTTACCCTAGGACTTTAAATCTCGGGACGAGATTCTTTTATGGGGGGAAGGATGTAACACCCCTGGTGTTACTATAACTAAAACTTGAGCATGACATCATAAGCATTGGCATTGCATATGTTTGACACACCTAGAGTGCATTCACTAGGCAAAAATTTCAAACAAGTTGTATTGTTTTAAGTGTTTTTACAAATAGGACCCTGGTTAAAGGACTTAACCCTAAATAGTGATTAAAGGGGTAGAACTTAACCTAAGTTGAGAAAACCTAAAAGCTTTAGGGTAAAAGTCATAAAATGACTCCAAGAATAAAGTTGAATCACATTTATACCCCTGGAATACCAGAAACCCTAATTGGAACCCTGGAAAGCCCTAAACCAAACCCTAGGGACCTAAGTGTAAAATTAGTCCACTTTTGGGCTAAAGTGCAAAAACCAAGTCAAATAAGTATTTTAAGTTATTTGGGTCACTTATATGAGAATTTGCAATCCAAAACTTGAGATTTGGACTTAAGTGCAAAAGTGCCCCACTTAACCTTTTTGGGGTTAAGTCTGGATTTTAGTGACATTGGCTCAACTTTGGGGGCTTTGTAACTTACAAAGTATAGGGTTTTTACCCTAGGTCACCACATCAAAGTTGAAGACCCATTATAGGAGAACAACTTTGCTTAAGGTTGTGAGCTTAGTTGTTAAGAAGAATTTAGAGAAAACCAAGCCTAAAGTTGGGCTGTCAGGCTGTTATGTCTGAATTTTCAGACTAGCAGTGAACTGACCTCGACTTCAAGCTAGGTTTTGAGCATGATCCAGTGCTCAAATGTGATCAAGTCCTATAGTTGAGTTGTAGCTGGTATGTAGCACTACAACTTTGGTGCAGAGACTTGGACCTGTTGTCACGTGAAATCTGGAGAAAACTGACTCTAAAATCGATCGGTCAGAAGCACTGATGGGGTCTTCCCATGGTACAGTAACCCGAATAGATTTGATCGCCAGCGTGACAAACCTCCACCGCCGGCGACCTCCCCGCGTCAAAATTCGCGCCACCGCCGCCGGATTCGTGCACGGTGAGGGATGGATAACGCCGGGAAAAGGATGACTCATACGTGGCACCCTCTCCCGGGCCCAGCCGGAGTTACTCACCGGCGACCACCGTGACTCAGGGAGCTCTCGCCGCGCTGTCACACATGCCGTGAGTTCCTCGCTGTGCCTCCTACCATCGTGTTATGCATGCGCTTGCGATGTTATCCGTGGCCGGAGGTCGACTGTTGGGTCGCCGTGGCTATAAATAGCACGGTGGTCCACGGCGAGGTGTTTTCCTCTCTACCAGCAAACCAATTGCAATCCAAAATTCGCCGTGTCTCCTCTTCCACTCTTCAAATTAGTTGTACACGGGGAATCAGTGGTTCTTTACGGCCGTGTAGTCCCAATCCCATCTCCCAATTTCGCCCAGAGCCACCGCGACGCCTTCTTCCCCCAATTCCGTCCGCCGCACCGTGAAGACTAGCCCTCCCGTGGCCAGCTCATTCTGGTAAGTCGCCATTCAATTCGTGTATCGTTTTCGTGCCTCTGCATGCTTGTGAAGCTCTCGGTGGCGTCCGTTTGCTCAGTCCGGCCATGGTTGTATGGGAACGTGAGCTCGACGCCCCGGTTTCCGCCTGAGCGTGGACAAAACACTTTCTTGAAGCGCCATCCGAAATCAAGGACCGTTCTTAGGTCACCTTAGGTCCGTAAAGCCTCTCCGACCGTTAGCTTGAGCAGTCCTCGCCGGCCATGTCCGGTACGGGCCTTGCCCGTGATGAACGAACGACGCGCCATGTTTAGGGGCAATCGCGGGGAAGAAATAGGAACCCGAGGGCATTTGTGCAATCCGTCAGTGACTCAACACAATAGTGAAAGGACCTATTTCTGTTTAGCCAGAAGCGCGAGGCCCTTTCTGCAAAATCGCCTGGGCGCGGGCGCGAGCGCGCTGTCCTCCCTGGAACTGGGCCGGTGGGCTGAATTCGGCCCAGTACTGTTTAAGAGTTTTTCCTTTTCTTTTTCAGTGGAACTTTAGAAATTTGTAGAAAATTATAGAAAATGATAAAATTATGAGACCAATTTTCCTAGGCTTGTTATTTTCCATAGTATTTAATAAAAATAGTTTCATGATTTTTAGATTAAATAGGGAATTTTAAGGTATTTAAAATAGCCTAAACCATTGGTTCTGGATTTTTAGAAAATAAATAATAAGTCCAAAATTTCCCAAACTTTTTATGTGAGCTTTTCACATTATTTAGAAGCCATGGGTAGAGTTTGGTTTGATTTGGACCTTGTTTGATCACTAAACCCAAAACCACCCCCCCCCCTGCTCCATGAACTCCTTTACTGACTCCGGAAACCCTAGGTTCTCGGAGTACCGTGAAGGAAAGTTGTACTCAAGACATAAATAATAAGTTTATACTATCTTTGCATCCTCATGAGCATTCCATGACATCCATTCTTATGCATGTATATGGTTATATTAGAGCACGAAGAAGAAGAAGAAGTTTCTGAAGAAGGGATACCACCCACCTCTGATCCTCAAGCAGATAACTGCTTTTATTTTGATATTTGTGGATCCGAGCAAGACACCCCTGATAACAAAGGCAAGCCCCGGTGCATGCAACCCTTTCCCTTGTGTTTTTAAATCCTTTTCGCACACTTAAGTCTAGTGAAATGCGCATTAGGTTCATAGGAGTTACTTGAAACCCTTTGATGCATTGCTTTCCTTGATATCCATACCTGTTTAGATACTTCTGTGAAGTATCAAAATTATGATTTACAAAAATGCTTAGCCTTGCTTAGATCTTGTGGATAGAGGTTGTCCTCAATTTAACCATGGAGAGGATGGCTTCTACCTGCAAGAATATTTTCATTTGGAGCAATAGTGGGATCTTACTGCAAAGTTCCCTGAGATGCTCTTTCCTCCTAAGGAACAGACACAATCCTAAGGATGGAAATACTTAAATTGAGACTTGGGGTAGGAACAAGTGATGTTCTACCCAGGTTGGTTAAGGATTAACGCGTATGTAGGCGTGCTGACCGAGGACCCTTTAACTGGTCACATGCCTCGTCATGGGTAAGCCTTGCCTCGGGCAGACTAAGGCCGGAATAAGATAACACGAAATGGGAGTGGAGCGGTGGCGAGAGTAGCGTGTACCCTCCGTGGCAAGAGGCTGGACGGTGGTGTATCTGTGCTCTCGGTTTGCGTGAACCTGATCCGGTCTTAAGAACCCCGGTGGCGGGTTGACATATGCAAGGGTTAAGTGCTACATATGTCGTGTGATTGGAGATCCTCAGCTGAGTATAATCGATTCGGATCGCCGTACCTTCGCGGTTATGAAGACTTGGTCACTTCCCTGCAACCTAGAGTCAGGATGTGAAAACGATGGATAAAAATGATGTTGTCTTGATGTGATGTGAAATTAGACTAGATGCGAATGGAGTCTATTAATACTTAATATGGCGTTAAAAGATTGAAAGTAAGGACTCACCTTAGTAAGCAACTTCTGCAAAAATATAAGTTGATTTTTGCTAAAGCCTCCCCTTGACTCCTATTTATCCAGCATACCCTTGAGAGTCTTTTCCTTAGTCGGGTAAGACTTGCTGAGTAATTCCATACTCAGGGTTTATCCCTTTGTTGTTTTTAGGTGGGGAAGTAGCAGACTTTTGCTGCTTCTGTGCTAAGGTGGTTCCCAACGAAGAAAAACAAGACTGAAGTGCGGGAGGACTTGGTCCTCCATCTAGGATCTTTTGTTTATAGCCTTTCGGGAGAAGTTTGTGTCTCCCTGGTTTGTATAATTATTACTTATATGCACTCACTTTTAGACTGGTCTGTAAATAAATAACTCGAGCTTGCTTTTGAAATAAATGTAAGTTTATGTAATTCGCTTCCGCATATCTTCATCTCCGATGATCTGTAATGTCTGCAAGATGGGTGAAACGTTCCTGGTAAGGTCGGGAGAGATACCGAGCTTGTCAAGTAACTTAGGAACATCTACAGGGTGTCTGATGTCTGCTAGACAAGGACAACTGTAGATGGGCCTGATTACTTGGGAGGTTCCGTCACAGGAGTGGTTGGGCCCTTGCTGACGTCCCCCTGCTTCCGTAAGGGAGCTGAGAACCGCCGTCGTCATGGGTCCAGCGGGGCGCCATCATTGCCTATCTAGCGGAGCTAGCCAGATGGGACGTCGGTCCCGTTTCCTGCGGCCCGAGTCGGCTCAGGGTAGGGTGATGATGGCGCTTCCTGTCGACGTGGCGGACTCGTGCCCTAGGTCGGGCGACGTGGAGGCTCCTCCGAAGCCGAGGTCGAGTCTATCCTGCATGGCCGAGGCCGAGCCCGAGCTCCTGGGTCGAGCGAGGCGGAGGTCGTTCGGCAGAGGCCAGGGCGGAGTCCGAGCCCTGGGTCGAGCGAAGCGGAGTTCGTCGTCTTCCGGGGCCTTAGCCCGAGTCCGAGCCCTGGGTCGGGCGGAGCGGAGTTCGTCGTCTTCCGGGGCCTTAGCCCGAGTCCGAGCCCTGGGTCGGGCGGAGCGGAGTTCGCCGTCTTCCGGGGCCTTAGCCCGAGTCCGAGCCCTGGGTCGGGCGGAGCGGAGTTCGCCGTCTTCCGGGGCCATAGCCCGAGTCCGAGCCCTGGGTCGGGCGGAGCGGAGTTCGCCGTCTTCCGGGGCCTTAGCCCGAGTCCGAGCCCTGGGTCGAGCGGAGCGGAGTTCGCCGTCTTCCGGGGCCTTAGCCCGAGTCCGAGCCCTGGGTCGGGCGGAGCTTCCTATGGCGCTTTTGGCCAGGCCTGGCCGCCCGTCGGTCTCACTCTTTGCGTTAAATGCCCAGTGACTTGGTCGGTCGGCGCGGTGATTTAGTCAGGGTTGCTTCTTAACGAAGGCAAGGCCTCGAGCGAGCCGGAGATGCGTCTGCCGTAAAAAGGGGGCCTCGGGCGAGACGGAAACACCTCAGGGTCGGCTGCCCTTGCCCGAGGCTAGGCTCGGGCGTGGCGTGATCGAGTCGCTCGTATGGACTGATCCCTGACTTAATCAAACCCATCAGGCCTCTGCAGCTTTATGCTGATGGGGGTTACCAACTGAGAATTAGGCGTCTTGAGGGTACCCCTAATTATGGTCCCCGACAGTAGCCCCTGAGCCTCGAAGGGAGTGTTAGCACTCGCTTGGAGGCTTTCGTCGCACTTTTTTGCAAGGGGACCAGCCTTTCTCGGTTGCACTTTGTTCCGGTGGGTGCGCGCGAGCGCACCCGCCGGGTGTAGCCCCCGAGGCCTCGGAGGAGTGGTTTCACTCCTTCGAGGTCTTAATGCCTTGCGTAATGCTTCGGCTGGTCTGGCGGTTCCCTCATGCGAACAGGCCGTAGCCCGGGTGCACTGTCGGGGCCCAAGTTCTCGGGCTGGTATGTTGACGCTGTCAACGGTTCGGCCGGAGCCGGGTTTGCGAGAGCAGCCCCCGAGCCTCCGCACAGGGCGAGAGGACGATCAGGGACAGACTCGGCTTTTTTACATACGCCCCTACGTCGCCTTTCCGCAAGGAGGAGGGGGGGAGAGCGCCATGTTACCCTCGATGGGCACCGAACATGGTGTCTCCGGTGAGCTGCAATCGGGTAATCCGAGTGGACGTCCGTGCCCCGTTCGTTGGGGGTCAGCTAGGGGCCCGGAGGCACGCCCAAAAGTACCTGCGGGTGATCTGCCGGACCCGGTCCCCTGGCGACGGGGTCCGAGGGCTCGTTGCCTCCCTCCGGTGGGATTCCGTTACAGGATCGTTCCCGCTGGTCTCGGAAATGTCCTAGGGTACCTCGGGAGCAAAGCCCGAGCCTTGGTTATGTATCGAACGTACCCCTGGTCATCCCTCGCTCGGTGTCTGAGGCGACTGTGAACCCTTCGGGGGGCCAGCCTTCGAACCCCTGATCAGTAATGGGCGCGGAGCCCGAGTAGCCTGAGGCGGTCGTGGAACCTTTCGGGGGGCCGACCTTCGAACCTCTGACCAGTAGTGGGTGTCGGGCCCACGCGATCTGAGGCGGCTGTTGAACCCTTTGGGGGGCCAGCCTTCGAACCCCTGATCAGTAAGGAGGCACGGAGCCTAGTTCCTTCACGGGGAAGGATCCCTTTGGGGGTATTCCCTTTCCCGGTCCCTGTTGCAAGAGATAGAGAAAGAGAAAAAAGGGAAAAAAGGATACGAATTTGAACGACGTGGCGTACCTCTTTTGGTGTGGTCGTCTTAGCGAAGGCGAAGCGTTGCCAGCTGCTTCCGCCAGAAGCGCCGCCTGTCGAGCCGCGGAGTTGATGCGCCGGGGCGAGTAGTTGGCGAGGCTGCCGTTGCGCGTGCGCGATCTGTTCGAGGAACGGGTCACGGGTGCGTCGTCTTCGCACCGTGAGAGGGGGTTCTCTCGCTGCCTCCGGATGGGACGTGAGCTTGGCTGATGGCGTGACCGCTGCTCTTGCGCGCCTGCCACCGTCATTACTGCCGGCCCACTTTTGACCGCGTTTGACCGCTGCGTCAGGCTGGCGCTGCTGGGTCGCGCGCTAGGTCGCCTCGGGTCGCGGTATCGGTTCCGCAATCGAGGAGGTGCGGCGGTGGTGCAAGTGGTACAGTGGCTTGCATGCAGCATCCGGCGCGCCGGTCGCGCGACGCGTGGGCTTGGGCCTCCGTGCTGGCAGGTCAGGAGTCGGAGAAGCGCGTCCACTTGGCGCGGTTGCATGCCGCCTGCATGGCTGCCCGCCCCTTTCGCCCGTTGGTCTGGGCAAAAGTGGAGGGTCACTTGTAACGCTGGGTGTTTGCGCGCGCCGTGCGCGGCGGTTCGGCTTCTTTTGCTCGGAGCCGGTCTGCATGACATGCGGGTCCCAGCCCCCGTGCCGCAGGGGAGGGCTTTGGAGGCGTGTTGGAGAAGACTCAGCCCATGACGGTTGGGGGTGCAAGCAGGGAGAGTAGCCTTTAAAAGGAGGGCGACCCCTTTCGTAAGGCGACCATGTCTTCTCCCTCCCTTATGCATCGTGTTTTTCCGCCTTCCAAGCCCCCGGATGGGGGAAGCCACCGTCTCCTCGCCTCATCGTCGGAGGACACCACTCCGTGGGAGTGGGTACCTTTCAGCCATCGTTCGGCTTCAAGGATTTTCATCATGCAGCCCGGCTGCACCCCTCCACCGGCGGTCACCCAAGAGGGTGACCTCCGGCTTGATGGTGGGGGAAAGCGAGCCGGGCTGCGGCCTCTGCCCCTCCCTCAGCCTCAAGGACTTTCATCACCGGGGCTGAGGAGGGGAGTGTGCCGAGTTGGGGTCGGCCCCTGCGCGGGCGTGGCCCGCTCCTTCCCTCAGTGATCGGGGGGAAGGGCGGGAGTCGTCCGTGGCGCTAACAGCTGCACCGTGCCCGGCTCTCTGAGCCGAGCAGTTTCGGAACCGCTCCCGGTGCCGCCTCCCGCCACGGCAGCTGGAAGAGGTTCTTCTGCCGGCGCGATAGCCAAGGTTGGCCATGGACCGACCTCCAACTCTACGGCCTTCTGCCCGTCCTTGCCTCTCGAGTTTGGGCAAGGGCGGGGGCCTCCTAGCAGCAGCATCCGCCCTGAGGCCATCATTGCTGTTGTTCGGCCCCCCGAGGCAGAAGTCTTCATCGTCGCCGCTGTCGGGGCGGGCGGCGGCATGCCGTTCGTCAGTCTTCTGTTGCCCCGCAGGCCCACCCCTGTCGAGCGGGGTTGTTCGTGCCTGCGTAGGGGGAACCAGAGTTCCGTTTGTAATGGCACTTCGAGTGCCGGGTTTTTTGTTCATTACGGCTTTCGGGGCCTGAACATGTATATAACGTCGGCACAGAGCCGTATTTTTTCCTTATTTCCGAGCACTAAGACTCGCCTGTTGTTTATCTGAACCGCTTCACCAAGCATGAGTCGCCCCGTGTCAAGGTGACGAGTGAGGTATCCGTATCCCGGAGGCGTAGGAGTCCCTCGGCTCGGTCGGCCCTGTTGTCCGAGGCTCCTCTAGCTTAGTTAAAGAGACCCCTCGGCCGCTCTTCGACGAGCCGAGGCCGGGGGTAGCGATATCAGCATGAGCAGAGGCAGAGTTGGCTCGGAAATGAAACCTAGTTGGCCGGAGCCTAGCCGAGTTGTCCGTTGGCAGTATCGACGCCGGAGTTGGTCAGCCGAGGCTTCGGACCGGGCTGGTGCCCTCGGAAGGTGGTTGGCCGAGGCCCCGGAGGTGGCCGGCCGAGCCGCCCGCTCGGGCCGGATTCCCGGAGAAGTCCCTGACAGCGGTTGCCCGGGCGTGGTGATGACGTTGTCCTTCGGAGCGGAGGTCCTCGGACCGCGTCGCCGTCCGCGGCTAGGTCGGGCCTCGCCGAAGGTGCCGTCGATGCCGAGGGTGTCGCTGCCCCCTTCCAGCGTCAAGACCCAAGCCTGCAGGATCAGCTTGTCTTGTAGTGTGTGCTTTGTGCGATCGTCGAGGCCAGAACACACACCCTTGTCGCGTGTTTAAGCTGCGTCTCTCTTCCTCTTGTTTCGAGTGTCTGGACTTTTTGTCGGTAACAGGGATGTTTGTGCGAGCGAAAGTTGCTTCTCGCGGAAGGTGATGAGTGAGGTATCCGTATCCCGGAGGCATGGGAGTCCCTCGGCTCGGTCGGCCTTACCGCTTACGCGCACTTTTACTCGTCCATGAGGCCCTATCACCGACTTGGTCGAGAAAACTCGAAGAATCGCTTCGACAGAAGGGCTTCCGAACGTAAAGACTTGTTCGATCCGCGGAGTCACCTTATCCGAACGCGAGTTACTTATCGCAGAAGGTGATGAGTGAGGTATCCGTATCCCGGAGGCGTAGGAGTCCCTCGGCTCGGTCAGCCTTGACTGCTTACGTGTACCCCGTCGTTTCCAGGACCCACTTTTCGAAGTAGTCAAAAAGCACGAAAGATATTCTGGTAAAAGAGAATTTCTGTTCGAGGAAAATTTTGACGCAGAGGGGGTTTCCCCCCTTTTAGCCCCCGAGGGAGGGTCGGGCTTTGCCGAGGTGAGGCCGACCCTTCCTTGTTGACTAAACTTTGCGTGGGTGCGAGGTATATGAACAACTTGGAAACATCTTAAGGGTAGAAGCGACGTAGCTGTTGGATGTTCCAAGCGTTGCCGTAGACCTCGCCTTGACTGTTGGCCAGCTTGTATGTTCCGGGCTTCAGAACTTTGGCGATGACGAATGGCCCCTCCCAGGGGGGCGTGAGCTTGTGCCTCCCTCGGGCGTCTTGCCGCAGCCGAAGCACCAGGTCGCCCACCTGGAGGTCTCGGGGTCGGACCCCTCGGGCGTGGTAGCGTCGCAGGGACTGCTGATACCGTGCCGAGTGTAGTAAGGCCTTGTCCCGAGCCTCGTCCAGCTGGTCCAGCGAGTCTTCTCGGCTAGCTTGGTTGCTTTCATCGTCGTAGGCTCTCGTCCTCGGGGAGCCGTATTTCAGGTCAGTTGGCAAGACGGCCTCGGCCCCGTAGACCAGGAAGAACGGCGTGAAACCCGTGGCTCGGCTCGGCGTCGTCCTCAGGCTCCAGACCACCGAGGGGAGTTCCTTCATCCATCGCTTGCTTAACTTGTTGAGATCATTGTAAATCCGAGGCTTGAGCCCTTGTAGAATCATGCCGTTGGCATGTTCTACTTGCCCATTCGACATGGGATGAGCTACGGCGGCCCAGTCTACCCGGATGTTGTGATCCTCGCAAAAATCCAAGAATTTTTTGCCGGTGAACTCGGTGCCGTTGTCGGTGATGATGGAGTTCGGGACCCCGAAGCGATGGATGATGTTGGTGAAGAACGCCACCGCCTGCTCGGATCTGATGCTGTTCAGGGGTCGGACCTCGATCCACTTGGAGAATTTGTCGACGGCGACCAGCAGGTGCGTGTAGCCCCCGGGCGCCTTCTGCAGAGGGCCGACGAGGTCCAGACCCCACACAGCGAAGGGCCAGGTGATGGGTATCGTCTGCAGAGCCTGAGCGGGCTGGTGGGTCTGCTTCGCATAGAATTGGCACCCTTCGCAGGCGCGGACAATTCTAGTGGCGTCAGCCACCGCCGTCGGCCAGTAGAAGCCTTGGCGGAAAGCGTTCCCGACGAGGGTTCGAGGTGCTGCATGGTGGCCGCAAGCCCCCGAGTGTATTTCCTGCAGGAGTTCCTGACCTTCGGCGATGGAGATGCATCGCTGGAGGATGCCCGAGGGGCTATGGTGGTAGAGCTCCTGCTCATCGCCCAGCAAGACGAATGACTTGGCGCGTCGCGCTACCCGCCGAGCCTCGACTCGGTCGAGGGGCAGTTCTCCTTGGCGGAGATATTGCCGGTACGGGGTCTGCCAATCTTGATCTGGCGTGATCCCGCTCCACTCCTCCTCGATGCGCAGTGCTTCGCCCTCAGGGGTCGAGGGTTCCTCGGGCTGAACCGAGGATGGCTCGGGCTGGGCCGAGGCCACCTCGGACGGGGCCGAGGGCGCCTCGGGCTCGGGCGTGTCGCCGATCTTGACGGAGGTGATAGTCGCCTAGAGGGGGGGTGAATAGGGCGAAACTGAAATTTACAAAAATAATCACAACTACAAGCCGGGTTAGCGTTAGTAATAAAGAAACGAGTCCGCGAGAGAGAGGGCGCAAAACAAATCGCAAGCAAATAAGAGTGTGACACGAGGATTTGTTTTACCGAGGTTCGGTTCTCGCAAACCTACTCCCCGTTGAGGAGGCCACAAAGGCCGGGTCTCTTTCAACCCTTCCCTCTCTCAAACGATCCCACGGATCGAGTGAGCTTTCTCTTCTTCTCAATCAAACGGGAACAAAGCTTCCCCGCAAGGGCCACCACACAATTGGTGCCTCTTGCCTTGGTTACAATTGAGTGATGATCTTAAGAACAAATGAGAAAGAAAGAAAGCAATCCAAGCGCAAGAGCTCAAAAGAACACGCCAAATCTCTCTCGCTAGTCACTAAGGGTTTGAGTGGAATTGGAGAGGATTTGATCTCTTTGTATGTGTCTAGAATTGAATGCCTAGCTCTTGTAAGTGGTTGAGAGTTGGAAAACTTGGATGGCAATGAATGTGGGGTGGTTGGGGTATTTATAGCCCCAACCACCAAAAGTGACCGTTGCTGGAACTCCTCTGTTCGATGGCGCACCGGACAGTCCGGTGCACACCGGACAGTCCGGTGCCCCTGCCACGTCACCAGTGCCGTTGGATTCTGACCGTTGGAGCTTCTGACTTGTGGGCCCTCCAGGGTGTCCGGTGCACACCGGACATGTACTGTTTGATGTCCGGTGCACCGGCATGGGCGTGCCTGACGACTGCGCGCGCTGCGCGCGCATTTAATGCACCGCAGGGAGCCGTTGGCGCCGCAGAGAGCCGTTGCTCCGCTGGTACACCGGACAGTCCGGTGCACACCGGACAGTCCGGTGAATTTTAGCGGAGTGGCTGCCGAGCGAACCCGAGGCTGACGAGTTCCGGAGGCCGCGTCTCCTTGGAGCACCGGACATGTCCGGTGCACACCGGACAGTCCGGTGAATTATAGCGCGCCGGCTTCCGAGAAATCCCGAGGGCGAAGAGTTTGAAGTCGAAGTCCTCTGGCCGCACCGGACAGTCCGGTGCACACCGGACAGTCCGGTGCCTCCGGCCAGAGGAGCCCTCGGTTGCCTTGCTGCTCCTTTGTTGAATCCAACACTTGGTCTTTTTATTGGCTGATTGTGAACCTTTTGCACCTGTATAACTTATGCACTAGAGTAAACTAGTTAGTCTAATGTTTGTGTTGGGCAATTCAACCACCAAAATTATTTAGGAACTAGGTCTAAGCCTAATTCCCTTTCAATCTCCCCCTTTTTGGTGATTGATGCCAACACAAACCAAAGCAAATATAGAAGTGCATAATTGAACTAGTTTACATAATGTAAGTGCAAAGGTTGCTTGGAATTGAGCCAATATAAACTTATATGATGCGCATGGATGATTTCTTTGTTTTTGACATATTGGACCATATTTGCACCACGAGTTTTGTTTTTGCAAATTCTTTTGTAAATTCTTTTCAAAGTACTTTTGCAAGATAGTCAAAGGTAAATGAAAAAGATTTTGCAAAGCATTTTCAAGATATGGAATTTTCTCCCCCTATTTCCAATGCTTTTCCTTTGACTAAGCAAAACTCCCCCTCAAATAAGGTCTCCTCTTAGTGTTCAAGAGGGTTTTAAGACATCAATTTTGAAAATACTCGTTACTCCCCTCTTAGAACACAAAGAGATACCAATTTTGAAATTTACCAATAAAATTATCAAATTTATGAAATTAGGTGGTGGTGCGGTCCTTTTGCTTTGGGCTCATATTTTCTCCCCCTTTGGCATGAATCGCCAAAAACGGAATCATTAGAGCCCAAGAAATACTTTCTCCCCCTTTGGTCATGAAATGAATGAGTGAAGATTATACCAAAGTTGGAGAGATGATGCGGAGCGATGGCGAAGAATGAATAGTAGAGTGGAGTGGAAGCCTTGTCTTCGCCGAAGACTCCAATTCCCTTTCAATATACCTATGACTTGGTTGAAATACACTTGAAAACACATTAGTCATAGCATATATAAAAGAGACATGATCAAAGGTATATTCATGTGCTATGCGTGCAAGACTTAGCAAAAGAAATTCCTAGAATCAAGAATATTAAGCTCATGCCTAAGTCGGGTAAAAGATTGTTCATCAAGTGGTTTGGTAAAGATATCGGCTAATTGATCTTTAGTATTAATATAAGAAATCTCGATATCCCCCTTTTGTTGGTGATCCCGAAGAAAATGATACCGAATGGCTATGTGCTTAGTGCGGCTATGCTCGACGGGATTGTCGGCCATTTTGATTGCACTCTCATTGTCACATAGCAAAGGGACTTTGGTTAATTTGTAACCGTAGTCCCGCAGGGTTTGCCTCATCCAAAGCAATTGCGCGCAACAATGGCCTGCGGCAATATACTCGGCTTCGGCGGTGGAAAGAGCGACTGAATTTTGCTTTTTTGAAGCCCAAGACACCAAGGATCTTCCCAAGAACTGGCAAGTCCCCGATGTGCTCTTTCTATTAATCCTACACCCCGCCCAATCGGCATCCGAGTATCCAATCAAATCAAAAGTGGATCCCCGAGGGTACCAAAGCCCAAACTTAGGAGTAAAAGCCAAATATCTCAAGATTCGTTTCACGGCCGTAAGGTGTGATTCCTTAGGGTCGGCTTGGAATCTTGCACACATGCAAACGGAAAGCATAATGTCCGGTCGAGATGCACATAAATAAAGCAATGATCCAATCATCGACCGGTATACCTTTTGATCCACGGACTTACCTCCCGTGTCGAGGTCGAGATGCCCATTAGTGCCCATGGGTGTCTTGATGGGCTTGGCATCCTTCATTCCAAACTTGCTTAAAATGTCTTGAGTATACTTTGTTTGGCTAATGAAGGTGCCCTCTTGGAGTTGCTTGACTTGAAATCCTAAGAAATATTTCAACTCCCCCATCATCGACATCTCGAATTTTTGTGTCATGATCCTACTAAATTCTTCACATGTAGATTTGTTAGTAGACCCAAATATAATATCATCAACATAAATTTGGCATACGAACAAATCGTTGTCAAGAGTTTTAGTGAATAAAGTAGGATCGGCCTTGCCGACTTTGAAGCCATTTGCAATAAGGAAATCTCTAAGGCATTCATACCATGCTCTTGGGGCTTGCTTGAGCCCATAAAGCGCCTTAGAGAGCCTATAAACATGGTTAGGGTACTCACTGTCTTCAAAGCCGGGAGGTTGCTCAACATAGACCTCCTCCTTGATTGGTCCATTGAGGAAGGCACTCTTCACGTCCATTTGATAAAGCTTGAAGCCATGGTAAGTAGCATAGGCTAATAATATACGAATTGACTCAAGCCTAGCTACGGGTGCATAGGTTTCTCCAAAATCCAAACCTTCGACTTGTGAATACCCCTTGGCCACGAGTCGAGCTTTGTTCCTTGTCACCACACCATGCTCGTCTTGCTTGTTGCGGAAGACCCACTTGGTTCCTACAACATTTTGATTAGGACGTGGAACTAAGTGCCATACCTCGTTCCTTGTGAAATTGTTGAGCTCCTCTTGCATCGCCATCACCCAATCCGAATCTTGTAGTGCTTCCTCTACCCTGGTTGGCTCAATAGAGGAAACAAACGAGTAATGTTCACAAAAATGAGCAACACGAGATCGAGTAGTTACCCCCTTATGAATATCGCCAAGGATAGTGTCGACGGGGTGATCTCGTTGTATTGCTTGGTGGACTCTTGGGTGTGGCGGCCTTGGTTGTTCATCCTCCTTGTCTTCATCATTTGAATCTCCCCCTTGATCGTTGCCGTCATTTTGAGGTGGCTCATCTTCTTGATTTTCTTGTTCAACATCTTGAGCCTCATTCTCAACTTGAGTTGGTGGAGATGCTTGCATGGAGGAGGATGGTTGATCTTGTGCATTTGGAGGCTCTTCGGATTCCTTAGGACACACATCCCCGATGGACATGTTCCTCAGCGCTATGCATGGAGCCTGTTCTTCACCTACATCATCAAGATCAACTTGCTCTACTTGAGAGCCGTTAGTCTCATCAAACACAACGTCACAAGAAACTTCAACAAGTCCTGAGGACTTGTTAAAGACTCTATATGCCCTTGTGTTTGAGTCATATCCTAGTAAAAAGCCTTCTACAGTTTTAGGAGCAAATTTAGATTTTCTACCTCTTTTAACAAGTATAAAGCATTTGCTACCAAAAACTCTAAAATATGAAATATTGGGCTTTTTACCGGTTAGGAGTTCATAGGATGTCTTCTTGAGGATTCGATGAAGATATAATCGGTTGATGGCGTAGCAGGCGGTGTTGACCGCCTCGGCCCAAAACCGATCCGGTGTCTTGTACTCATCAAGCATGGTTCTTGCCATGTCCAATAGAGTTCGATTCTTCCTCTCCACTACACCATTTTGTTGTGGAGTGTAGGGAGAAGAGAACTCATGCTTGATGCCCTCCTCCTCAAGAAAGCCTTCTATTTGAGAGTTCTTGAACTCCGTCCCATTGTCGCTTCTAATTTTCTTGATCCTTAAGCCGAACTCATTTTGAGCCCGTCTCAAGAATCCCTTTAAGGTCTCTTGGGTTTGTGATTTTTCCTGCAAAAAGAATACCCAAGTGAAGCGAGAATAATCATCCACAATTACAAGACAATACTTACTACCGCTGATGCTTATGTAAGCGATCGGGCCGAATAGATCCATATGTAGGAGCTCCAGTGGCCTGTCGGTAGTCATGATATTTTTGTGTGGATGATGGACACCAACTTGCTTCCCAGCTTGGCAAGCGCTACAAATCCTGTCTTTCTCAAAATGAACATCGGTTAGTCCCAAAATGTGTTCTCCCTTTAGAAGCTTGTGAAGATTCTTCATTCCAACATGGGCTAGTCGGCGGTGCCAGAGCCAGCCCAAGTTAGTCTTAGCAATCAAGCAAGTGTTGAGCTCAGCTCTATGAAAATCTACTAAGTATAGCTGACCCTCTAACACTCCCTTAAAAGCTATTGAATCATCACTTCTTCTAAAGACAGTTACACCTATATCAGTAAAAAGACAGTTGTAGCCCATTTGACATAATTGGGATACGGAAAGCAAATTGTAATCTAAAGAATCTACAAGAAAAACATTGGAAATGGAATGGTCAGGAGATATAGCAATTTTACCCAAACCTTTGACCAAACCTTGATTTCCATCCCCGAATGTGATAGCTCGTTGGGGATCTTGGTTTTTCTCATAGGAGGAGAACATCCTTTTCTCCCCTGTCATGTGGTTTGTGCACCCGCTGTCGAGTATCCAACTTGTGCCCCCGGATGCATAAACCTACAAAACAAGTTTAGTTCTTTGTTTTAGGTACCCAAACGGTTTTGGGTCCTTTGGCATTAGATACAAGAACTTTGGGTACACAAACACAAGTCTTGGAACCCTTGTGTTTGCCCCCAACAATTTTGGCAACTACTTTGCCGGACTTGCTAGTCAAAACATAAGATGCATCAAAAGTTTTAAATGAAATGGCATGATCATTTGATGCATTGATAGTTTTCTTTCTAGGCAACTTGGCATGGGTTGGTTGCCTAGATCTAGATGTCTCACCCTTATACATAAAAGCATAATTAGGGCCAGAGTGAGACTTCCTAGAATGAATTTTCTTAATTTTACTCTCAGGATACCCGGCAGGGTACAAAATGTAACCCTCGTTATCCTGAGGCATGGGAGCCTTGCCCTTAACAAAGTTAGACAAGTTCTTAGGAGGGGCATTAATTTTGACATTGTCTCCCCTTTGGAAGCCAATGCCGTCCTTAATGCCCGGGCGTCTCCCATTATAAAGCATGCTTCTAGCAAGTTTAAATTTTTCATTTTCTAAGTCATGCTCTCTAATCTTAGCATTAAGTTGTGCTATGTGATCATTTTGTTTCTTAATTAAAGCTAGGTGATCATGGATAGCATCAACATTAATATCTCTACATCTAGTACAAATGGAAATATGCTCAACATTAGATGTAGAGGGTTTGCAAGATTTTAGTTCAACAACCTTGGCATGCAACAAATCATTTTTAGCTCTAAGGTCGGAAATAGTAGCATTGCAAACATCAAAATCCTTAGCCTTAGCAATTAATTTCTCATTCTCATTTCTAAGGCTAGCAATGGAAGCATTCAATTCATCAGTCCTAGCAAGCAAATCAACATCATCATTTCTAGGATCAATGCAAACATGAGAATCAACCTTAGCAATTAAATTGGCATTTTCATTTCTAAGGTTGTCTAAAGTCTTATGGCAAATACTTAGCTCACTAGACAATTTTTCACATTTTTCTCTTTCTAGAGCATAAGCATTTTTAACCTTAACATGTTTCTTGTTTTCCTTGATTAGGAAGTCCTCTTGGGAGTCCAAGAGATCATCCTTTTCATGGATGGCACTAATTAGCTCATTTAATTTTTCTTTTTGTTCCATGTTAAGGTTGGCAAAAAGAATACGCAAATTATCTTCCTCATTTTTATCATTATCCTCATCACTAGATGTTTCATATTTAGTGGAGGACCTTGATTTTACCTTCTTTTTGTCGTCCTTGGCCATAAGACACTTGTGGCCGACGTTGGGGAAGAGAAGGCCCTTGGTGACGGCGATGTTGGCGGCGTCCTCGTCGTCGGAGGAGTCGCTTGAGCTTTCGTCGGAGTCCCACTCCCGACAAACATGGGCATCGCCGCCCTTCTTCTTGTAGTATTTCTTCTTCTCCTTCCTCTTGCCCTTCTTGTCGTCGCCCCTGTCACTATCACTAGACATAGGACATTTTGCAATAAAATGACCGGGCTTACCACACTTGTAGCAAACCTTCTTGGAACGGGATTTGTAGTCTTTCCCTTTCCGTTGCTTGAGGATTTGCCGGAAGCTTTTGATGATTAGGGCCATCTCCTCGTTGTCGAGCTTGGAGGCGTCAATTGGTTGTCTACTTGGTGTAGACTCCTCCTTCTTCTCCTCCATTGCTTTGAAGGCCACGGGTTGCGCCTCGGATGTGGAGGGTTCATCAAGCTCGTTGATCTTCTTGGAGCCCTTAATCATGCATTCAAAACTCACAAAATTCCCGATAACTTCTTCGGGGGTCATTTGTGTATATCTAGGATTGCCACGAATTAATTGAACTTGTGTGGGGTTAAGGAAAATAAGGGCTCTTAGAATAACCTTAACCACTTCGTGGTCATCCCATTTTGCGCTCCCGAGGTTGCGCACTTGGTTCACCAAGGTCTTGAGCCGGTTGTACATGTCTTGTGGCTCCTCCCCTTGGCGAAGACGGAAGCGACCGAGCTCCCCCTCGATCGTTTCCCGCTTGGTGATCTTTGTGAGTTCATCACCCTCGTGCGCCGTCTTGAGTAGGTCCCAAATCTCCTTGGCGTTCTTCAACCCTTGTACTTTGTTGTATTCCTCCTTGCTTAGTGAGGCAAGGAGAATGGTTGTGGCTTGGGAGTTGAAGTGCTCGATTTGGGCCACTTCGTCCGTGTCGTAGTCTTCATCCCCTACGGATGGTACCTGTACACCATACTCAACAACATCCCATAATCTTTTGTGGAGAGAGGTTAGATGAAATCGCATCAAATTACTCCACATAGCATAATCTTCACCATTAAAAGTTGGTGGTTTGCCTAATGGGACGGAAAGTAAAGGTGTATGTTTAGGAACGCGAGGGTAGCGTAGGGGGATCTTACTATACTTCTTACGCTCTTGGCGTTTAGAAGTGACGGACGCCGCGTCGGAGCCGGAGGTAGATGTCGATGAAGTGTCGGTCTCGTAGTAGACCACCTTCCTCATCCTTTTGTGCTTGTCCCCACTCCGATGCGGCTTGTGAGAAGAAGATTTTTCCTTCTTCTCTTTGTGGTGAGAAGAGGAAGATCTTTTCTCCTTCCGCTTGGAGGATTTCTTTTTCTTTTCTCTTCTCTTGGTGCGGGACTCTTCCGATGAAGATGAAGTGCTCCCTTGACTTGTAGTGGGCTTGTCATCGCCGGTCTCCATCTCCCTCTTGGTGTGATCTCCCGACATCACTTCGAGCGGTTAGGCTCTAATGAAGAACCTTGCTCTGATACCAATTGATAGTCGCCTAGAGGGGGGGTGAATAGGGCGAAACTGAAATTTACAAAAATAATCACAACTACAAGCCGGGTTAGCGTTAGTAATAAAGAAACGAGTCCGCGAGAGAGAGGGCGCAAAACAAATCGCAAGCAAATAAGAGTGTGACACGAGGATTTGTTTTACCGAGGTTCGGTTCTCGCAAACCTACTCCCCGTTGAGGAGGCCACAAAGGCCGGGTCTCTTTCAACCCTTCCCTCTCTCAAACGATCCCACGGATCGAGTGAGCTTTCTCTTCTTCTCAATCAAACGGGAACAAAGCTTCCCCGCAAGGGCCACCACACAATTGGTGCCTCTTGCCTTGGTTACAATTGAGTGATGATCTTAAGAACAAATGAGAAAGAAAGAAAGCAATCCAAGCGCAAGAGCTCAAAAGAACACGCCAAATCTCTCTCGCTAGTCACTAAGGGTTTGAGTGGAATTGGAGAGGATTTGATCTCTTTGTATGTGTCTAGAATTGAATGCCTAGCTCTTGTAAGTGGTTGAGAGTTGGAAAACTTGGATGGCAATGAATGTGGGGTGGTTGGGGTATTTATAGCCCCAACCACCAAAAGTGACCGTTGCTGGAACTCCTCTGTTCGATGGCGCACCGGACAGTCCGGTGCACACCGGACAGTCCGGTGCCCCTGCCACGTCACCAGTGCCGTTGGATTCTGACCGTTGGAGCTTCTGACTTGTGGGCCCTCCAGGGTGTCCGGTGCACACCGGACATGTACTGTTTGATGTCCGGTGCACCGGCATGGGCGTGCCTGACGACTGCGCGCGCTGCGCGCGCATTTAATGCACCGCAGGGAGCCGTTGGCGCCGCAGAGAGCCGTTGCTCCGCTGGTACACCGGACAGTCCGGTGCACACCGGACAGTCCGGTGAATTTTAGCGGAGTGGCTGCCGAGCGAACCCGAGGCTGACGAGTTCCGGAGGCCGCGTCTCCTTGGAGCACCGGACATGTCCGGTGCACACCGGACAGTCCGGTGAATTATAGCGCGCCGGCTTCCGAGAAATCCCGAGGGCGAAGAGTTTGAAGTCGAAGTCCTCTGGCCGCACCGGACAGTCCGGTGCACACCGGACAGTCCGGTGCCTCCGGCCAGAGGAGCCCTCGGTTGCCTTGCTGCTCCTTTGTTGAATCCAACACTTGGTCTTTTTATTGGCTGATTGTGAACCTTTTGCACCTGTATAACTTATGCACTAGAGTAAACTAGTTAGTCTAATGTTTGTGTTGGGCAATTCAACCACCAAAATTATTTAGGAACTAGGTCTAAGCCTAATTCCCTTTCAGGAGGGTTGGTGCAGGTCCCGGGAGAAGACGTCCGGGGGAACCGTTGTTCGCCCCGAGGCTATCTTTGCCAGCTCGTCCGTAGTCTCGTTGTAGCGCCGGGCGATGTGGTTAAGCTCGAGCCCGTAGAACTTGTCTTCTAGGCGTCGAACCTCATCGCAATAGGCCTCCATCTTCGGGTCACGGCAGTGGGAGTTCTTCATGACTTGGTCGATGACGAGCTGCGAGTCGCCGCGTGCATCGAGGCGTCGGACCCCTAGCTCGAGGGCGATTCGCAATCCATTGACCAGAGCCTCGTACTCAGCCACATTGTTGGACGCCGGGAAATGGAGGCGAAGCACGTAGCGCAGGTGTTTCCCGAGGGGCGAGACGAAGAGCAGGCCCGCGCCGGCTCCCGTCTTCATCAGCGACCCGTCGAAAAACATGGTCCAGAGCTCCGGTTGGATCGGAGCCGTCGGCAACTGGGTGTCGACCCATTCGGCTACGAAGTCCGCCAGTACCTGGGACTTGATGGCCTTCCGAGGGGCGAACGAGATTGTCTCGCCCATGATTTCCACCGCCCACTTTGCGATCCGTCCCGAGGCTTCTCGGCACTGGATGATCTCCCCCAGGGGGAAGGATGACACCACAGTCACCGGATGAGACTCGAAGTAATGTCGCAGCTTTCGCCTCGTCAGGATCACTGCATACAGTAGCTTCTGGACTTGTGGGTAGCGGATCTTGGTCTCGGACAGCACCTCGCTGACGAAGTAAACTGGCCTCTGAATGGGCAAAGCATGACCCTCTTCCTGCCTTTCGACCACGATCGCGGCGCTGACCATCTGAGTGGTAGCGGCGACGTAGACCAAGAGGGCTTCTCCATCAGCTGGGGGTACCAAGACGGGCGCCTGGGTGAGGAGCGCCTTCAGGTTTCCGAGAGCTTCCTCGGCCTCGGGAGTCCAAGTGAAGCACTCGGCCTTCCTTAAGAGTCGGTACAGGGGCAGGCCTCTTTCGCCGAGGCGCGAGATGAAACGGCTCAAGGCCGCGAGACATCCCATGACCCTCTGCACGCCCTTTAAGTCCTTGATGGGCCCCATGTTTGTGATGGCTGCGATCTTCTCTGGGTTGGCTTCGATGCCCCGCTCGGAGACGATGAATCCCAGGAGCATGCCTCGGGGCACCCCGAAGACGCACTTCTCGGGATTGAGCTTGACGCCCTTCGCCTTGAGACACCGGAATGTCACTTCAAGGTCGGAGAGAAGGTCGGAGGCTTTCCTTGTCTTGACTACGATGTCATCGACGTAGGCCTCGACCGTGCGACCGATGTGTTGGCCGAACACAAGGTTCATGCACCGCTGGTACGTTGCACCCGCGTTCCTCAAACCGAACGGCATGGTGACATAACAGTACATGCCGAAGGGCGTGATGAAAGAAGTCGCGAGCTGGTCGGACTCTTTCATCTTGATTTGATGATACCCTGAGTAGGCATCGAGGAAAGACAGGGTTTCGCACCCTGCAGTGGAGTCCACGATTTGATCGATGCGAGGTAGAGGGTAGGGGACCTTCGGACATGCTTTGTTGAGACCAGTGTAGTCTACACACATCCGCCATTTCCCCCCTTTCTTCCTCACAAGTACAGGGTTGGCAAGCCATTCGGGATGGAATACCTCTTTGATGAACCCTGCTGCCATCAGCTTGTGGATCTCCTCGCCTATCGCCCTGCGCCTTTCCTCGTCGAATCGGCGCAGAGGCTGTCTGACCGGTCGGGCTCCGGCCTGAATATCCAGCGAGTGCTCGGCGACATCCCTCGGTATGCCGGGCATGTCCGAGGGACTCCACGCAAAGACGTCGGCGTTTGCGCGGAGAAAGTCGACGAGCACTGCTTCCTATTTGGGGTCGAGCCCGGAACCGATCCGGATCTGCTTGGAGGTGTCGCCACTGGGGTCGAGAGGGACGGCCTTAACCGTCTCCGCTGGCTCGAAGTTGCCGGCATGTCGCTTCACGTCCGGCACCTCTCGGGGGAGGTTTTCCAGGTCGGCGATGAGGGCCTCGGACTCGGCGAGGGCCTCGGCATACTCCACGCACTCCACATCGCATTCGAACGCGTGTTTGTACGTGGGGCCGACGGTGATGACCCCGTTGGGGCCCGGCATCTTGAGCTTCAGGTAGGTGTAGTTGGGGATGGCCATGAACTTCGCGTAACATGGCCTTCCCAATACTGCGTGGTAGGTTCCTCGGAACCCGACCACCTCGAACGTCAAAGTCTCCCTTCGGAAGTTGGAGGGTGTTCCGAAGCAGACAGGAAGGTCGAGCTGTCCGAGGGGCTGGACGCGCTTCCCAGGAATGATCCCGTGGAAGGGCGCAGCGCCTGCTCGGACGGATGACAGATCGACGCGCGGGAGCCTGAGGGTCTCGGCGTAGATGATATTGAGGCAGCTGCCCCCATCCATCAGGACCTTGGTGAGCCTGACGTCGCCGATGACGGGATCGACGACGAGCGGGTACTTCCCCGGGCTCGGCACGTGGTCGGGGTGGTCACCCTGGTCGAAGGTGATGGGCTTGTCGGACCAGTCTAGGTAGACTGGCGCCGCCACCTTCACCGAGCAGACCTCCCGACGCTCTTGCTTACGATGCCGAGCCGAGGCATTCGCCGCACGCCCTCCGTAGATCATGAAGCAGTCGCGGACCTCGGGGAACTCTCCTGCTTGGTGATCTTCCTTTTTGTCGTCGTCGCGGGCCCTGCCACCCTCTGCGGGTGGCCCGGCCCGGTGGAAGTGGCGCCGAAGCATGACGCACTCCTCGAGGGTGTGCTTGACGGGCCCCTGATGGTAGGGGCACGTCTCCTTGAGTGCCTTGTCGAAGAGGTTGGCGCCTCCGGGGGGCTTCCGAGGGTTCTTGTATTCGGCGGCGGCGACAAGGTCCGTGCTGGCGGCGTCGCGTTTCGCTTGCGACTTCCTCCTGCCTTTCTTCTTAGCGCCGAGCGGAGTAGACGCCTCGGGAGCATCTTCCGACGGGTGGCCCTGGGGCTGCTTGTCCTTTCGGAAGATGGCCTCGACCGCCTCCTGACCAGAGGCGAACTTGGTGGCGATGTCCATCAGCTCGCTCGCCCTGGTGGGGGTCTTGCGACCCAACTTGCTCACCAGGTCGCGGCAGGTGGTGCCGGCAAGGAACGCGCCGATGACATCGGAGTCGGTGATGTTGGGCAGCTCGGTGCGCTGCTTCGAGAATCGTCGGATGTAGTCCCGAAGAGACTCTCCCGGCTGTTGCCGGCAGCTTCGGAGGTCCCAGGAATTCCCGGGGCGCACGTACGTGCCCTAGAAGTTGCCGGCGAAAGCCTGGACCAGATCCTCCCAGTTGGAAATCTGCCCCGGAGGTAGGTGCTCCAACCAAGCGCGAGCAGTGTCGGAGAGGAACAGGGGGAGGTTGCGGATGATGAGGTTGTCGTCGTCCGTTCCACCCAGTTGACAGGCCAGGAGGTAGTCAGCGAGCCACAATTCCGGTCTCGTTTCCCCCGAGTACTTTGTGATAGTAGTCGGGGGTCGGAATCGGGGCGGAAACGGCGCCCGCTGGATGGCCCGGCTGAAGACCTGCGGACCGGGTGGTTCGGGCGAGGGACTCCGATCCTCCCCGCTGTCGTAGCGTCCCCCACGCCTGGGGTGATAACCTCGGCGCACCCTTTCGTCGAGGCGGGCCCGACGGTCGCGATGAGGGTGTTCGTCGCCGAGGTGGCCCGGGGCCGCAGGCACGGTGTTGCGCGTGCGCCCGGTGTAGACCGAGTCTTCCCGCATGGGTCAGGAAGTCACGGCACGAGGCTCCGAGGGGCACCCCTGCCTTCGGGAGGCAGAGCTCTCGGCCCGCCGGGCCGCAGCGCCTTCCAGGAGATGCTTGAGCTCTCCCTGGATTCGCCGACCCTCGGTGGTTGATGACTCCGGCATCGCGCGGAGGAGCATCGCTGCGGTGGCCAGGTCCTGACCGGTTCCGCCAGATGCGGGTGGCGGTCTGTCCCTGGCGTCGTTGGCGATGCGGTGCTGGAGACCTTGGGGCAGGTGACGTATTCCTCCGGCCGGGGGCTGGCCCGCCCATACCTGCCCGACGTCCCGACGGATTGCCTCGAGCGCTCCTGCTCCCTCATCGAGCCCGGCCTGCGCCCCGCGGACTTGCTCGAGCTGTGGGTCGTGACCCCCCGCCGGAACGGGGACCACAGCTAGCTCCCGCGGGATGTCGGCGCGAGGCGCTGGCCTAGGGGGATCACCATCCTCCGGCATGCCGAGACAGCTGCCTCCGGAGGGATCCCCTAGCTCGACGTGGAAACATTCGCGGCTCGGGCCGCAGTCCTTGTCGTCAAGGCTGCGGCTGTCGTCGGAACAGTCGGAGAGGCAGTAGTTGCATGCGGTCATGAAGTCCCGCATGGCGCTGGGGTTGCCAGATCCAGAGAAATCCCAGCAGATGCTGGGGTCGTCATCTTCCTCGGACCCAGAGGGTCCGTAGGTCGAGACGCCCGTCAATCGGTCCCAAGGCGACCGCACACGAAACCCGAAAGGGGTTGCACTCGCCTCAACGTGAGCGCCCGCCAGAGCGAGGTCACTAGGCGGGTTGAGGTCGAGTTGAAATGACAAAGGATGGGAATCAGCCGGTACCTTTTGGTCGACGAGAAACGACGAAGTCACATCGGGGGCTGATCGCGCCGTCGTCCTGGGTGCGAGGGCGACGTCCTGCAGGCCCTCCGTGAGCGCGCTGGCGTCGTCCACTTGCTCGGGGTCGGCGTGTCGCGGGGGGACGGCGCTCGCCTTCGCCTCAAACGCGAGGGTGATGCCTGACGCGTCCTCCGTTGGGGCGCTGGGGATGTCGATTTGCTCGACAGCCGACTGAGCGCAGCCTCCCGCTTGGCCCTGGTTGCCCCGCCTCCTCCTCCGATGGCGAGGGAGAGGATGGGGCGAGCTCGAAAGTTGTCCTTCCCCCACGCGGGAAAGACGTCGTCGATTCCGCCGCCGGCGGGCGGGCTGTCCGACCATTGTCGCTGTCGCGCGGCGGTGGAAGGAGTATCATGTCGTAGCTGCCGTCGAAGGACATGAACTCGAGGCTCCCGAAACGGAGCACCGTCCCGGGTTGAAGAGGTCGTTGGAGACTGCCCATCTGGAGCTTGACGGAAAACTGCTCGTCAACACGCAGCGTGCCCCTACCTGGCGCGCCAACTGTCGGCGTTTCGAGACCGGGGGGTCCCCGAGCCGACGAGTGAGTGTGCCGCGTGCCCCAGCCCAGATGGGTCGAGCGCGTGGGCGAGCGCGAAGGGGGGAAAGAGCGAGGTGGCCGGAGCCGGGTCGTGAGGGAGTTGGAGATCCCGCGGCCTTCGTGTTCGTCCCGCGCCCAGGTCGGGTGCGCTTGCAGTAGGGGGTTACAAGCGTCCGCGCGGGTGAGGGGAGCGAGCGGCCCCAAGAGAGCGCCTGCCCCTGCCCTCGTTCCCGCGAGGCCAACCTTCTCTAAGAAGGCCCTGGTCCTTCCTTTTATAGGCGTAAGGAGAGGATCCAGGTGTACAAATGGGGGTGTAGCAAGGTGCTACGTGTCTAGCGGGGGAGAGCTAGTGCCCTAAGTACATGCCAAGGTGGCAGCCGGAGAGATCTTGGCACCCAGCTGGTGTGGCGTCGTGGCCGTCGGAGAAGCAATGGAGCCTGGCGGGGGGACAGCTGTCGGAGTGGTTGGGCCCTTGCTGACGTCCCCCTGCTTCCGTAAGGGAGCTGAGAACCGCCGTCGTCATGGGTCCAGCGGGGCGCCATCATTGCCTATCTGGCGGAGCTAGCCAGATGGGACGTCGGTCCCGTTTCCTGCGGCCCGAGTCGGCTCGGGGTAGGGTGATGATGGCGCTTCCTGTCGACGTGGCGGACTCGTGCCCTAGGTCGGGCGACGTGGAGGCTCCTCCGAAGCCGAGGTCGAGTCTGTCCTGCATGGCCGAGGCCGAGCCCGAGCTCCTGGGTTGGGCGAGGCGGAGGTCGTTCGGCAGAGGCCAGGGCGGAGTCCGAGCCCTGGGTCGGGCGAAGCGGAGTTCGTCGTCTTCCGGGGCCTTAGCCTGAGTTCCGGGGCCTTAGCCCGAGTCCGAGCCCTGGGTCGGGCGGAGCGAAGTTCGCCGTCTTCCGGGGCCTTAGCCCGAGTCCGAGCCCTGGGTCGGGCAGAGCGGAGTTCGCCGTCTTCCGGGGCCTTAGCCCGAGTCCGAGCCCTGGGTCGGGCGGAGCGGAGTTCGCCGTCTTTCGGGGCCTTAGCCCGAGTCCGAGCCCTGGGTCGGGCGGAGCGGAGTTCGCCGTCTTCCGGGGCCTTAGCCCGAGTCCGAGCCCTGGGTCGGGCGGAGCTTCCTATGGCGCTTTTGGCCAGGCCTGGCCGCCCGTCGGTCTCACTCTTTGCGTTAAATGCCCCAGTGACTTGGTCGGTCGGCGCGGGTGATTTAGTCAGGGTTGCTTCTTAACGAAGGCAAGGCCTCGGGCGAGCCGGAGATGCGTCTGCCGTAAAAAGGGGGCCTCGGGCGAGACGGAAACACCTCAGGGTCGGCTGCCCTTGCCCGAGGCTAGGCTCGGGCGTGGCGTGATCGAGTCGCTCGTATGGACTGATCCCTGACTTAATCAAACCCATCAGGCCTCTGCAGCTTTATGCTGATGGGGGTTACCAGCTGAGAATTAGGCGTCTTGAGGGTACCCCTAATTATGGTCCCCGACAGGTACTATCCCCGGACTGTCCGGTCACATCAGGCAACACTTGTGACCCTTGTGGTGGGCTCTGTGTAACTCCGGACCGTCCGGCGTAGGGTGCCGGACGGTCTGACGGAGGGTCGGACGGTCCGACCGTGCTCAGAGTTGACTCACCATTTAGCGAAGATGGTGGTGACGGTCGTCCTGGATATGAGTCCATCGGCATACCAAAATATGGTTGGGACTGAGAAGCCTCATTTGTCGCCGATGTTTTTGACGCAGTTATTTTAGTGCTCAATTTATGTGACAAAAAATCAGGTGTATGAGTATTTTCTAATGCATGCGTCATATTCTCTATATCCTCTACTATAATTTTAATCTGATTATCAAAAGAAATTTTAACAGATTGAATATCGGCTAATGGTGTGGTGTTACTTACAATGGGGAGCTGATGCAGCAAGGCTGACAGTGAATCGTACTTTACTTCCCTCTTCTTGACAACCTTCTGGTGGTGATCTACCTTGAAGTGCAAGAGGTACCACTTTTTCACCACCTTTCTTATCTGAGCCTGTTGTCGTTGGAATTCCTCGTCCAACCTTTTCATGTGGTCTTCTAATTTCTCATCCTCATTGGTCGGCGAGTTAGTCAGCCTTGTGTTAATGTCTAGGACGACATTGTTGTGATCTTTGGGATTGGCCATTGCGACCGATCTGATAGGTCTAATTTAATAGATCTGATCTAATGGATCAGATTTGATAGATCCGATTTTTCATCCCAGCGGAGTCGCCAAAAGTATGTTGGTGCCTTTTTGGGGGCGCCAATCACTCAATACGAATCAGCGGCGGTGCTCTCTGGTCAGGCGCGGATGGTCCGCGGCACAGGGCCAGACGGTCCGCGACCTGGCGCGAGGCTAGGGTTCCCTGCCTGACGGCCGGACAGTCCGCGCCCTAGGGCCGGACGGTCTGCGACCTCGCGACAGGGTCATCTTCCTCCCCCTTGCTGGAATCTAGATCTCGTCCCCTGGGGGGAAAGATCTTAAGGTGCTCTGGGTCGATAGGTCACCCGGAGCGTCCCCAGACGACGTAGAGCCGCCTAGGAATTAAGAGATCAATTCGAGAAAGAGGTCTTGGATGGACAACTAGATCTTGCCCCCCGGGAGGGGTGAGATCCTAGGGTTGTCTTGGGATCGGCAGGCCACCCAAGACGGATCTAGACGACGTAGAGTCGAATAGGGATGGAGGTGGATATGTGGAAGACTACAACTAGAACTATGCTACATCTACTCCTAGGGCAGAAAAAGTAAATAAGGTAATTAGTTCGATTGGAATGTGTTCGGGGGTTCTCAATCGGCCGTACCCCTTTATATTTATAGGGGAGGAGGTCTGGACCTTTTCCTAAGAGATAGCCAACAAACTCCCACGTGATTAGATGGATAACCACGCACGAGATAAGGATAAACATCCGAGTTAATCTAATCTCGGAACACGCGGACCGTCCGGGCCCAAGGGCCGGACCGTCCGCTCATTTTGGTGTCCAACAGGACCAACAAGGGGCCTTAAAAGATCTAGATGATGAGGTATGTTCTCTAAATGTAGAGTTTCTAGGCTAGTTCTCTTTATACTGTACATGCTCATTTGATGTCCTTAAGGTCGTACAAGGAATAAACACTATATATTGTAAAATATGATACCACCATAGATATAGATGACCATATTTAAAGTACGTTATTGAAGATAATAAAAATATCGAGACTAAAATCTTTTAGAGCATAATGTAAATAACATAGAATATTTTTAGAAAATAAAATTTAGAAAATATTACTGAAAACAGCCTAATACAAAGATTGTCCGCCAAAAATCGGGATACATTCCACCTGTTTGTTTCGGCTTCTGACAGCTTCTGGCCACCAAAATCTGCTACGGACTACCAAATGCTTAGCTTTTCAGCCAGCTTCTATAAAACTCATTGGGCAAAAACCATTCAAAATCAACATAAACACATAATCGTTTTAGTCGTTGTAATAGTAGAAATCCGTCACTTTCTAGATTCTGAGCCCTATGAACAACTTTATCTTCCTCCACACGTAATTGTAATTATACTCAGATTCTCGCCACAGCCAGATTCTTTCCACAGCCAGATTTTTAGAAAAGCTGGTCAGAAAAAAGCTGAACCAAACAGGTCCGACAGACCCGTGGCTATCCACGTGCTTGCGACCCGTGGCAACCGCGGCTAGGCGATACTACCGAGGTCCGATGGAAAGGAAAGCTCGGACAGGAGACTCCAGCGGTCCATCCTGCGGCCCAGCCCGGTTGCCGAGGGGTGTGTATATTAAAGGATTCCCTTTCAAAAAAGCGGCGCTGCCAGTGTGTATATTACACGGCGCGGAGGACGGGGACGCGGAGGACTCGCCCGGCCCATCCCGCACCCCCTACCTCCGAGGCTGCGATCCGCTCTTGTAGGCTCCCTCGCCAATCCGCTCCTCCTCCCTCCCTCCCACTGGTACTGCTCTCTCTCCATCTCCTTCTCCCTCTCTCCCAGTCCGTGGCGGGAGCTTGCCAATTGTCAGATCGCAGTTCAGTTCGCTTACACGGTTTGCATGCCCCCCTCGTGTCTGGGCTGTCTGCAGTTGTAAGTGCAGCTGCGTCGGAGAGATGGCGTCGGAGGCCAAGGACGTGGGCATCCTCGCCATGGACATCTACTTCCCGCCCAGCTGCGTGCTCCAGGTACCATCGCTACATCTGTTTCCCGCACGCCAGATTCGCATTCCCTCCCCCCTCCCTCTTCCGCTGGATTCGTCGTCGTCGGAGACACCGGGCAGGCACGCACTTTCCGTCTGTTCCATTCCGAGCCGCGCGGGAAGGCGACGTGGGCACCAGGAGTCCAGCACCAGCACCACACGCCCTTTGCGTGATTCCCTTGAGCCTGCGCTGGCTCTTTACGGCGGTAGGAGTTTCAGTTTCAGTTTCAGGGCAGAGGGAGAGGGATGGTGGGAGACCTCCGCGCCTCCAACCGCACCGGCACTGCTGCCGTGCCAATTGTCTCGTCTGTGTGGGACTGTGGGTCATATCAAAATACCGTGTCCCGTGTTTAACTGCTTATTATCAGGGCACTTGAGTGCAATCAGACCCATCCGTGTAACTGTTGTCCACTAAATACACCAATCAACCTTAATAATTCCTGACAGTACTTCCAGCTGTACTTGGAAAAACCATGCGTCGATTGAGCCTGTTCAAGGTGGAGGACTTGGTGGCGGCATTTAAGAACCTCGTGCTGATCAAATATCTGTCAAAACTGTTCATACAGTTCACAACAGGTTCACCAGCAATGCTACCCACGACGTCCAAATAACGGGATACGGGCACATATGGCCATGGAGAATCATCACGTATTTGCTTCGTTGTCTCACCGTATTTACAGAAATCAGTAAAGTTTTCACATCAGTCGTGTGCATAGTACCTTCAGTCCTCAAGTTCATGCTGCTATTTCTCCAATTAATTCGTTTGAGTAGACTAACAGGTCAACATGTCAGACCTCTTAGAAAATATCTGTAAACTTGAATACGATAGGAGGGAAAAAAGATTGTAAGTTCAACGAGGGCTTCATCCCATTCAAAACAACTGGTTTTTTTAGGATACATTCAAGCTTCTATTTTGAGATAATTGAATGGCTCGTAACACCTCAGATTGTCTTCAGCTTATTATCATATTATCATTATGTTTGGTTGTTGCTGTGGTGGACTGCAAATTTACATGATATTTGTTATAGGAAGAGTTGGAAACACATGATGGTGTGAGCAAAGGGAAGTACACCATTGGGCTTGGGCAGGAAAATATGGCATTTTGCACTGAAGTTGAGGATGTTATTTCGATGAGGTATATTATTTTTTAGTACTTAATAGTTAACGCTCCAATATTCATTGTTTTATCTTTCCTTTATATATTTCTTCTTTTCTATTATCTCGATCGTTCTTTTGTTTCTGAGTTATATGCATGGTCATCATGCACAAAATTAATCAAGGGAGGACCTTTACTAAATAACTAAACCAAAATATAGCACTTTGCCATGCTTGATTTTAGCTATCTAATTCTGCCTTTAACGCCAGAATATTGTGAAAAATAGTTGTCCTTGATCCCTTAACTTTATCATGCCATTTGTGAAATCCAAATGGTTATGACCTGTTTAAAATGATACAGTTTGAAACAATGTTATTTCATTTTCAATACCCAGACAATATTTGTTTCTCATTTAATCATTTTGTTACAAATCTAACTTATTAAGATATTGGCTCAGCTTGACAGTTGTGAAGTCCCTCCTGAAAAATTATAACATTGACCCAAAGTGTATTGGACGTTTGGAAGTTGGCAGTGAAACAGTAATAGACAAGAGCAAGTCTATAAAGACATGGCTGATGCAGATATTTGAGGTTTGTTGCTTTCATTAAAAAAATCGTTTTTTTTAAAAAAATATTTGAAGTGTTTATTTATAATCCAGCGATCCATGCATAAAGCTAAAAAGTGAAATAATTCATTTTATTTTCAATACTTGTCTTGGAAATTTCGAATTGAGCTACAGTTCTGTCAGCTTCATTTGAATTCAGGAATCTGGCAATACTGATATTGAAGGAGTGGACTCCTCAAATGCGTGCTATGGTGGAACAGCTGCATTGTTTAATTGTGTTAACTGGGTTGAAAGCAACTCATGGGATGGGCGTTATGGACTTGTTGTTTGCACAGACAGTGCGGTAGGTTACATGTTGTTATTCTTCAATCTGCGACTTGATTAAAGATTATTTTTATTAGCTAAATATAATTATTTCACTTAACCTTTTGAAGCACTTGCTTCTCGTGCTGACATTTTCGATCCACTTTGATACCCTTTCTTTCAGGTTTATGCTGAAGGTCCGGCTCGTCCTACTGGTGGTGCGGCTGCTATTGCAATGCTGATTGGACCAAATGCTCCTATTTCTTTTGAAAGCAAATATAGGGGATCTCATATGGCCCATGTATACGACTTTTACAAGCCTGATCTCGCGAGTGAATATCCGGTCTGTCTATAGTCTACATGTGTCTTGCACACAAAAACATATGCAATGGAAAGGAATTTATGTCATGCAATGTGTGTAGGTGGTTGATGGGAAGCTATCACAGACATGCTACCTCATGGCATTGGACTCCTGCTACAATGTATTTTGTAAAAAGTAAGTTATACCTCTTTGTTTTAGCACATTAGCCAAGTTGAGTGAGCTGACTGAATCTGAATCCACTTTCCCATACTTCAGGTACGAAAAGCATGAGGGAAAGCAGTTTTCAATTTTTGATGCAGATTATGTTGTGTTCCATTCTCCATACAACAAGGTACCAGAAACACACATCCTATATTATTTTAAGATTTCAGTAGCGAAGTGCACATGACAGGTGGCATCTCGGTGATGGTCTTGCAAAGGCAACTTGAATTTTGTTGCTCTCTGCAAAGTATTTTGTATTATCTGCTTTCCTAATTATAAGCTTTGGCTTTGTGCAGCTTGTACAGAAAAGCTTTGCTCGTTTGTACTACAATGATTTCTTGAGAAACTGCAGGTTGGTCATTTACTATATTGGCATCTTTGTGTGCGACAAACAATAAACTATTTGGTTTCACTTGTCAAAATTGACAACTGGCTCAACTAAAAGATTTCCCGCCCATATCAAGCAGCACGGTTGATGAAGAGTCGAGGGAAAAGTTGGCACCGTATGCAGGCTTGTCATCTGAAGAAAGCTACCAGAGTCGCGACCTTGAAAAGGTATATAAAAGGTTAGATTACTGGAAATATCTCCATATGGTCAAGCCATCTGTCGCTGATCAACTATGCTGTGCTATACAGGCATCTCAGCAAGTTGCAAAGAACCTGTACGAGTCCAAGGTTCAGCCAACAACATTGATCCCAAAGCAAGTTGGGAATATGTATACAGCATCACTCTATGCTGCTCTTGCATCGGTTATACATAATAGACATGAAACTCTGGTATAGTACTATTTACAGTGCGTGTTTCCCTCTGTTTTTTTACAAGATTGGCTGACCAATGTCAAAGTAATTTCTTTTATCTTCCCTGTACTTTTGACATGTCCAGGCAGGCCAGAGGATTGTTATGTTTTCGTATGGCAGTGGGTTGACATCAACAATGTTCTCTTTCAAGATTAATGAAGGCCATCACCCTTTCAGCTTGCTAAACATTGCAAACATAATGGATGTTTCCAAGAAATTGAAGGCAAGACATGTGGTAAGTATTATTGATTTTTTTCCAAAAAAAAAATCTCCAGTTATTATCACTGAAGTCCACTGTGTTTAACATAAAGTGGTTTGGGTTTGGTTGCTATAATATAGTTCAATTGCTGCATTGGTCTATCCCCATGAACCTTAAGATTGGTACGAATCCGCTGGTCTGTTCCATGCAGGTCCCGCCAAAGAAATTTATTGAGGTACTGAAACTGATGGAGCACCGGTATGGGGCGAAAGATTTCGTGACCAGTCAAGACACAAGTTTGCTATCTGTAGGCACATATTATCTCACGCACGTTGACTCCAAGTACCGAAGGTTCTATGACGTGAAAGGTGACGGTGTCACCACTACTGCAATGTCCAACGGCCACTGATCTGTTTTCTGCTCGGAGATGCAACAAGTCAAATAACAGAGGCAGGTGTTCCTAAGCATTCTGACTCTTCTTAGATTATCTATTAGGAGGGGACGCTGGAGCTTAGATTAATCTCTGCCAAGTTGTAAGGTTGTAAAGTTAGTTAGAGCTGCGTCATTGCTGTAATGCTTGCTTGGTAAAAGTTCTGGCGCTCTTCAGTTCTTCAGTGCTTGCAAAATTCAAATCAAGCTCACTACTGGTTGTAAGAATTCTGAATAATCCGCAGAATCACTGGTTTTTTTTTTGATAAGGAAGATTTTTCATTGCATCTAAAAGTTTGATACAAATCGTCTCCCGGCCTCTGCAACAATAAGATGCACACAGCCTAGAAAAGAAAGAAAAAGAGAAAAGAAAAAGAACATGGTAAGCACATTCTTAATGGCTGTCAATCCTACGACTAGAACGCCACCCATGTGCCTGAGATAAGAACTTCGTAGCCACCTGCTCCAAACGTTGTGAAGCTTCCATCACAATAGACTGTTGATCGTGCCTCTGCAGTACAACCCAAGACCGTAGCCAGTGGGTAGTAGTGAAAATAACCTGCAAAGGAGACATATTAAATTTCTTTTGAAAAACCAGATCATTCCTACTAAGCCAGAGTGACCAACAGATGGTTGCTACTCCTAGTAGGGCTAAATTTTTTAATTTTTTGTCAAATTGTGAAAGCCAATTCCCGAACATATTTGAAGTGGAAGTTGGTTTTGGGATTCCTAACGCCCAAAACATCATGCTCCATACCATACGAGCAAATCGGCATTCGAAAAACAAGTGCTGAATTGTTTCATTGCCTTGACAGAAATTACATGCTTTACTTCCTTTCCAATTTCGTTTAGCTAGGTTGTCTTTGGTGAGGAGCACTCCCCTACGAAGATACCATAGAAAAATCTTGATTTTGAGGGGTGCTTTTATTCTCCATAGTCTCTTATTTAGGTTTGGTACCTCTTCTTTGATAAGGGCCAGATAAAGAGACTTTACCGAGAATTGACCATTTGGGTGCAAGTTCCAACGAAAAATATCTTGATCTTGTGTTAATGATATGTTAACAAGCTTTTGGCGCAACTCATTCCAAGCAACAAGCTTAGATCCAAATAGAGATCGCCTCCAAGCTAGATTTATGTTGTCTGATTTTAATACTGTTTCAACTGTCTCGAATTTCCTTCGAACAATGTTATATAAAGAGGGGTACTGGGTTTTTAAAGCTATGCCGCCTAGCCACCTGTCTTCCCAGAATCTTACTTGTGATCCATTCCTGATTTCGAAGATTCCAAAGCGAAGAAAGTCTTGCTTCACCTTCATCAGCCCCGACCAGAAATGTGAGTCCCCTGGTTTCCATTCAACATGTACTAGTGGTTTGGATCCAAGGTATTTGTTTCTAAGCAATTGTTGCCACTTTCCTTCCGTAGTTAGGAGTTTAAACAACCATTTACTTAGCAGGGCCCTATTCTTTAAATTGAGATCCATGATGCCCAAACCCCCTTGGTCCTTAGGTTGACAAAGGACGTTCCATTTAGCTAGGCGGTATTTTTTTTTGTTCCCATCACTTTGCCAATAGAAACGAGATCGAAAGTAGTCAAGCTTCTTGAGCACACCTTTTGGAGCAAGAAAAAAGGACATCATATACATGGGAAGACTATTCAAAACTGAGTTGATTAAGGTTAGCCTTCCCCCGATTGATAAATGTTTTCCTTTCCAGCTACTAAGCCTTTTTTCAAATCTTTCCTCTACCTCCCTCCAATCAGTAGTTTTCAACTTCCTATAATGAATAGGAATACCCAAATACCTTAGAGGGAACTCTCCTTTTTTACACCCAAAAATATCTCTATACAATTGCTCTTGGTCTTGTGCTGCACCAAAGCACAATATTTCGCTCTTGTGAAAGTTGATTTTTAGTCCCGAGATTTGTTCAAAGACAAAAAGCAACAATTTCATATTGTGAGCCTTCTCCAGATCATGTTCTAAGAATAGGATGGTGTCGTCCGCATATTGAAGGATAGATAAACCTCCATCTATTAAGTGGGGCACAACTCCACCGACTTGTCCTTCCATATTTGCCCTTTTAATTATTATAGCCAACATATCTGCTACAATATTAAAAAGGAGGGGTGAAAGTGGGTCTCCTTGCCTAAGGCCTTTCTTCGTTTGAAAATAATGGCCTATCTCATCATTAACGTTTATAGCCACACTACCTCCCGAGATGAAGGTCTTTATCCAAGATATCCATCTTAGAGAGAAACCCTTCATCCGTAGAGTTTGGTACAAGAAAGGCCACTTAACCTTGTCGTATGCCTTCTCAAAATCTATCTTGAAAATTACCCCATCAAGCTTTCTTCTATGTAGCTCATGGATTGTTTCATGTAGGATTACTACTCCTTCTAGGATATTTCGTCCTCGCATGAAAGCGGTTTGAGTAGGATTCACTATTTTGTCTGCCACTAGATTCAACCTGTTTGTAGCGACCTTGGTGAAGATCTTGTAACTAACATTCAAGAGGCAAATGGGCCTATATTGCTGTATTAGATTCGCATCTTGTATTTTAGGGATCAGGGTGATTACACCAAAGTTCAGGCTAAACAATGGTAGATCACCCCTATGCAGGTCCTCAAACATTTGCAGCATGTCATACTTAATAATATCCCAAAATTTTTGGTAAAACTCTGCTGGGAAACCATCTGGACCTGGAGCTTTATTTCGCTCCATTTGAAATATAGCATCTTTTATCTCCTTCTCTGAAAAAGGTCTCGATAAGATGTTGTTTTCTTCTCTAGTGACCTGAGGAATGTCCTGGATCCATTCCTCATCTAAGGAGAAATGCGAGTTCCCAGGTTCTCCAAAGAGCTCCTTATAGAATTGTGTAATGTATGTTCTGAGATTATTTTGTCCTTCTATTACCCCATCTTCATGATCCAAAGAGAAGATTCTTTTTTTTCGATATTTGCCGTTTGCCACCATATGGAAATACCGGGAATTATTGTCTCCTAGTAATATATTTTTTACTTTGGCTCTTTGATAGAATCTTATTTCTTCATCTCTGAGGAGGGAGGATAGCTGATATCTGGCTTGTTTGAGTTGATTACGTTCAACCTCAGTCAATATCCTATCCTCAGCTGAAGTGTCCAAGTCAGTAATGATTGCTTGGAGTTGACCTTTTTTAGTTTTATACTCCCCACTAGCATTAGATGCCCAGCCACGGAGCATTTTTCGTAGCGCCCCTAGTTTATGATTCCAATGTTGCACAGAGTTTTTCCCTTTGGTTGGTCTGTTCCAGCAATGAACGACTTTATCGAAAAAGTCTTCCTGGTTGAACCAGCTTAGTTCAAATTTGAACTGCCTAGGCTTGCCCAAGAATGCCTGAGTTCCAGTGTCTAACAGAAGGGGGGTATGGTCCGAAACACCACGATCAAGTGCCTGAACTGTTACCAAAGGAAACTTAAATTCCCACTCGGTTGTCATAAGGACCCTGTCCAATTTTTCAAGGGTCTGACATGGGAGAGAGTTAGCCCAAGTAAAGCGTCGCCCATTTAGTTCGATCTCCCTTAGATCAAAGCTGTCAATTACAGCATTAAACAAAAAGGGCCAACGCTCGCTATACCTATTGTTATTCTTTTCTTTGCTATTCCTCAAGATGTTAAAATCTCCCCCAATAAGAGTGGGCCAAGAGTTGTCCTGACAAGTTCTAACCAATTCGGCAAGGAATGCTGGTTTGAATTCATCTTGAGCCGGTCCGTAAACTGCCATTAGAATCCAGTTGAATTTGTCCAATTTATTGCTGAGATGGAACTTTATATAAAATTCCCCTTCGACAACAAGAGACAAATCGAACATTGTGGCATTAACTCCTAAAAGAATACCCCCTGATCTTCCACGTGGTGGTAAACTATGCCAAACAAAATCTACACCTCCTGTGAGTCGTGTAAGATTCGAACTAGAGATGTCCTGTTTACCAGTTTCCATCACGGCAACGAATTCAAGATTATGTTCCTTTACTGCATCAGATATATATCGGATTTTAGCCAAGTCCGAAAGACCTCTGCTATTCCAAAAGAGTCCTTTCATTGAGAACTATGTGGTTTATTTGTCATACAGTTCTTATGTTTTTTTCTTGAGGTTTTATGCTTCCGATTGGATGCCACTAGATCACATAGTTTTGTGTCTAGCTCCTCCTTTTCATGGTCTGTCTCAGCTACATCTTGAATCAAATGTGCGAACAGGTCACTTTCTGAGTAAGTGGCCTCGTCATCACTTGATTCAAAAAGGGAATTATCATTTGGATTATTTATATCCCTTTCCCTATCTTTTTCTGCTTGCCTTAATGTTTCAAATGCCTCATCAATCCCTATCCCATTTCCTCCTATATTAATCCCTATATTGGATAAATTTGTAATGATGTTCTGACTTGATAGGTTAAATATTGTAAAACGACCTTGGGATTGAGAATTACCTGCTGCATGAGGTCCTGGGCATGGAGATGTATTATACTGCTTAAATTCGGCAGCAATACTGGATCCTCCTTTCACATCCAAATTGCGGGCAGCAGCACGATTCATTGCCTTCTCTAATGAATCCATATCTGCAGTGGAGGATCCATTAATCAATGGTACATTGCATCGAAGGCTACGACGAAGTCCATCTACTGAATTATATACAAGAGGAGGAACATATTTAAGCGCATCTTTAGTATTACTTTTGTCCTGGGCAGAATTAGGAGACATCTCCATCTTCAATTCCTCACTCGTTTCTATCTCAGCCACTTGCTCGCCCTGCACCACCAATTCCCCATCCTTGTTACTACAAGATGTATCTATTTGTAAACAAGAAAAAGGATTATAGATGTCTAAACCAGAACCACAAACCTGTGAGTTCTGTCCTATATCTTGGCTTAATGGTGTTGCAGGTTTCTCAGCCCTCATAGACAAAGGCGATAATACATTGCTCGCTGGGGTCTCCAAAGCACTTGTTTGATGTGTATTGCTGTCACAGTCAGAACTGTTTTCCATCCTTTGTATTGGCATGGAAAAATGTCTCCCTAATATGACATCGATGCATGGTTGTTTCCTCATCCCCAAGTCCAAGCCAGCATGCTCTTTCCCTTCTACTTCATTGGTTTCATAAAGTTGAGTATAATTTGGGTGCTGCTCATCAGAGCATATAACCCCTGAAGCATCAACTTCCTGTGGATTCAATCTGACATCCTTTCCCCCTGATTTCTCACACCTTTTGGTCACACAATTTTTTTTTTCAAACAACTTACCCTGCTCAAGGTTGAGGGGTTTGCCTGGTGAAAAAATTGTCATTGGATCAGAAGGAGCCACCACGATGTGACCAATGCTGTGATTCAGATTTTCACCATCAGTCTGCATAGGAGCAGATTCATTGTCGCCCTGCATGGACTTGGAGCCTGAGGCATCTTTGGTGTTCTTAGCTTTTTTAGCAGTCTGCACTCTCTCCTTATCCTTTGCAGCGTCCTCATTTCCTTCACTATCATCATCCTTTTCTCTGGGTACAAGAGAATTTGGTGGAGGTATTGCCGGCTCAAAATATTGATTCTCCATGGAGAATGTAATCTCATACCCCACCTTATCAAAAACCACATCTGTTGTGAGCGGAAGAAGTTCTTTATCTAGTGTCCCAACTAAGATTCGAATCACACCTTTCTTCCTGTATGTATACATATCAACATCAATGGTGGTGCCAATCATTGATCCAAGCGCCCAAAAACCAAGATAATGCCTCCATGCGTGAGGTACACCAGTAACATGCACCCACACTTCATCCAAAAAGTAGGCTGGTGTTGCATCGCCCCCATGTTTCCATTCAGATATGGTTAAGGTCACTCCACTGCTCCTCATCTTGTATTCCATTTCAGACATCCTTGCTAATTCTTCTTCTGATGGAAAAGCAACAAGGAAAGACTCCTCCCCATGTTGCAAAGCTTCCCAAGCCCATTCAACCCTTGACAATTTTGCCAATTCAGCTTGAATTGAGACAGCATCAAGCTTACCCCCAGTCATCTTTATCAATCCAGTTGGAGCAGCATCAGGTGTTTCAAGTCTATAGTCAAAAACTGGTATGCGAAAGAAACAAAGCTCATTCTTGGCAAATCCGCTCATGGCTGCAGATGGTTTCTCCATCTTGAGCAAAGGACATTTGGCCGCAATATGTATATTCTTCTTATTGCATACATAACAATCTAAATCTGCTTTGCATGCTTCAACTAGATGCCCGTTGCACTTACAGCGATAGCAGTGTGGTGGTCTTGGTTTCTTGGCCTTGAAATCTCGATTCTCCCATTTCTGAGCCGCATCGTGCACACCTTCAGCAGCAAGGTTTCCACCCACTATCTCCTGTTGATTTCCCATCCTTTGAATTCCCACAGGCGCAAGCTGCTGGGATGAGGCAACAGGTGCATACTGCTGCGGCGCGTATCCACGGCCACGCGCCCAGTTCTGGCCTGTTCCCCTTCCGCGACCGGACGCTGGAGAGCCACGTCCAGGACCTCTCCCTGCCCTGCCGCCCCGAGGAAATTGCTCTCTGCGCTGATGATGGCGAGGTACGAAGGTTCTCTCACCATGATGGGTTTTCTCCTCCATTGTTGGCATATGCTGGCGCTGAGGCTTGAGGTTTGCAGGCTGTCTTGCAGCTATCTCAGCGTATGAGGGTCGGATTAAGTGCTGCACTGGTTTGGGAGAAATTTGACCTTTCTTTTGATTTAATGCTGGCCGTCGTAATGATTCACGCGAAGCGCCATATGTCTTTGCTTTTTGTACCAGCTGAGCCCTGCTTAAAGGCAATAAATGCCTCTGTTCCTCTCCCGAAGCGTTTAGCAGCTGCACATTTTCTAAAGAGGTTTCTTTAGTTTGAATGTTGTGTGTTTTCATCACCCCAGAACTCTTGAACTTCTCATCTGATAATGGCCGTTTCAAACTATCAAGCCCATTGATCAAGCTCGGCATGAATGCCTCGAGAGTGATCAACCGTTTACTGATCCTGGGCAGAGGACCGCACCAAGGACGAATTTTACATCCGTAGCATCTCCCCTTTCTTTTTTTCATTTTGTTCTGATTTTCGATGCTCTCCTTGCGGCTATAGATAGAGACATTGCTCGAAGCAATGGTGCTGACAGTTCCGACATTGGGTGTCGATGAACTAGCCAGACCGATTTCATACGATTTTCTCCCCACTGGGTTCAGGATTGCTTCGGCATCAGCCTTGTTCATCAAACTTCCCATGTCTCCCAGGAGGTCGATCATCGTATCAGCCGATGTGTTTGGTTCTTCCGTATCTTCCCACCACCGGCGTTCTTTTGGGAAACCAATATCACACCAGAACTCTTCACGGAGAGAGGAATTGAAAGGGCTAGATAACTTACTAGTATCATCATCTATTGCAGGTTGTCCATGCTCGGCTTCAGGCGCTGCCTCAGAATGCTCACGATCCCCAGCCGAAATGTCTCCCACGTCGCAGATGTAATCCACTCCGGCCTCCCCAGCTGAAGCCAGTTCAGCGGCGGGTGGAGCACCGGGATGCATCGGTAGGTACCCACGATAATGAATCCTACTAGCAGACATTGGTTCTTCGGTCCCGTGGAAACTAAGCTAACTGAACTGAATCCCAAGACCTCCCACGCCAAGAACTTGTGATGAGCGATGATCCAAATTGGAAATAGATGCAAGTATAAAACCTAAAACTAGCGACCATACCTCTTCCTCACCTCTTCCTCGATCACCTTGCAGCAACCAGTGTGTGTTTGGTTGAGGAACGGAGAGAAATGGAACGGCTTCATTCTTATTTTTATGTTTGGTTTCCATCAGTCATCTAATGCATGGCTTATGATTCATTAGAATAAGAGTCAACAACAGCCGTGGATTAATGTTGGTGGTGCAGAATCACTCATTTTTTAACACGATTAATGCATCTGGATTCAGCTGTGTTGTTGGAGCACTCGTGTCGTGTCTTGTACCAAGTTTTAAAAGAAGTTTCTTACATTCCATTGTCCATGAGTTGACTGGAGGGAGCTGAACTGCTGAAGAGCTGAATTGGGAATGAGCAAATGTTTCTTGCCATGTGAATCCATAGTTTAAGCTATAGATCTAAAAATTTCTCCGGTATTCGTATTCTAGTTTCAGTACCCACCAGAAAATATCGATGTACGAATAGAATTTAGGCATTCCAAAAACAAGGTACGTCAATTATTACATTGAGTAATGTGTAAATTGGCCAATCCTATCAATCGTCACATGATCTTGATCACAAGTTTACAACCGTCTATGCTTCATCAAACGGCTAGAAGATACCACAGCGCGGCGTGCTCCATTTTCTTCCTGGTGGCCGGCCCAGAGCCTACCAGTCTCCAGAGCCTGAACAAAAGGAACCGTGGAGTGCAGCAGGAGCATTCAGAACTCCACAATCAGGACACGCCAAAACCTACGACTGCTAGACTGGGCACAAAAAAAAAACCCCCCACTGACATTATGTAAACCTGATCTCTCCGGACTCGGATTTGATTTAACTAAACCAAAATTACCACTATTTTGGATGAAACCCAGTTTTAAGTTCTATTCACCACTTTGAACTCCGGCGCACACGAAGCCATACACCGGCCATGTGACCGAGCTGGAGAAGCGACGCGATGGACCTTGCAGGGGATCCGGCCACGACAAACAGAGAGGGACGACCATGGCAAGCAGGGACAGTTCGCCGAGCTGGATGGGCAAGGGGCGGCGCCATGGGAGGGAGAAGTATGCATCCCGGTGCTCCACCCGCCGCTGAATTGGCTTCAGCTGGGGAGGCCGGAGGGGATTACATCTGCGACGTGGGAGACATTTCGGCTGGGGATCGTGAGCATTCTGAGGCAGCGCCTGAAGCCGAGCATGGACAACCTGCAATAGATGATGATACTAGTAAGTTATCTAGCCCTTTCAATTCCTCTCTCCGTGAAGAGTTCTGGTGTGATATTGGTTTCCCAAAAGAACGCCGGTGGTGGGAAGATACGGAAGAACCAAACACATCGGCTGATACGATGATCGACCTCCTGGGAGACATGGGAAGTTTGATGAACAAGGCTGATGCCGAAGCAATCCTGAACCCAGTGGGGAGAAAATCGTATGAAATCGGTCTGGCTAGTTCATCGACACCCAATGTCGGAACTGTCAGCACCATTGCTTCGAGCAATGTCTCTATCTATAGCCGCAAGGAGAGCATCGAAAATCAGAACAAAATGAAAAAAAGAAAGGGGAGATGCTACGGATGTAAAATTCGTCCTTGGTGCGGTCCTCTGCCCAGGATCAGTAAACGGTTGATCACTCTCGAGGCATTCATGCCGAGCTTGATCAATGGGCTTGATAGTTTGAAACGGCCATTATCAGATGAGAAGTTCAAGAGTTCTGGGGTGATGAAAACACACAACATTCAAACTAAAGAAACCTCTTTAGAAAATGTGCAGCCGCTAAACGCTTCGGGAGAGGAACAGAGGCATTTATTGCCTTTAAGCAGGGCTCAACTGGTACAAAAAGCAAAGACATATGGCGCTTCGCGTGAATCATTACGACGGCCAGCATTAAATCAAAAGAAAGGTCAAATTTCTCCTAAACCAGTGCAGCACTTAATCCGACCCTCATATGCTGAGATAGCTGCAAGACAGCCTGCAAACCTCAAGCCTCAGCGCCAGCATATGCCAACAATGGAGGAGAAAACCCATCATGGTGAGAGAACCTTCGTACCTCGCCATCATCAGCGCAGAGAGCAATTTCCTCGGGGCGGCAGGGCAGGGAGAGGTCCTGGACGTGGCTCTCCAGCGTCCGGTCGCGGAAGGGGAACAGGCCAGAACTGGGCGCGTGGCCGTGGATACGCGCCGCAGCAGTATGCACCTGTTGCCTCATCCCAGCAGCTTGCGCCTGTGGGAATTCAAAGGATGGGAAATCAACAGGAGATAGTGGGTGGAAACCTTGCTGCTGAAGGTGTGCACGATGCGACTCAGAAATGGGAGAATCGAGATTTCAAGGCCAAGAAACCAAGACCACCACACTGCTATCGCTGTAAGTGCAACGGGCATCTAGTTGAAGCATGCAAAGCAGATTTAGATTGTTATGTATGCAATAAGAAGAATATACATATTGCGGCCAAATGTCCTTTGCTCAAGATGGAGAAACCATCTGCAGCCATGAGCGGATTTGCCAAGAATGAGCTTTGTTTCTTTCGCATACCAGTTTTTGACTATAGACTTGAAACACCTGATGCTGCTCCAACTGGATTGATAAAGATGACTGGGGGTAAGCTTGATGCTGTCTCAATTCAAGCTGAATTGGCAAAATTGTCAAGGGTTGAATGGGCTTGGGAAGCTTTGCAACATGGGGAGGAGTCTTTCCTTGTTGCTTTTCCATCAGAAGAAGAATTAGCAAGGATGTCTGAAATGGAATACAAGATGAGGAGCAGTGGAGTGACCTTAACCATATCTGAATGGAAACATGGGGGCGATGCAACACCAGCCTACTTTTTGGATGAAGTGTGGGTGCATGTTACTGGTGTACCTCACGCATGGAGGCATTATCTTGGTTTTTGGGCGCTTGGATCAATGATTGGCACCACCATTGATGTTGATATGTATACATACAGGAAGAAAGGTGTGATTCGAATCTTAGTTGGGACACTAGATAAAGAACTTCTTCCGCTCACAACAGATGTGGTTTTTGATAAGGTGGGGTATGAGATTACATTCTCCATGGAGAATCAATATTTTGAGCCGGCAATACCTCCACCAAATTCTCTTGTACCCAGAGAAAAGGATGATGATAGTGAAGGAAATGAGGACGCTGCAAAGGATAAGGAGAGAGTGCAGACTGCTAAAAAAGCTAAGAACACCAAAGATGCCTCAGGCTCCAAGTCCATGCAGGGCGACAATGAATCTGCTCCTATGCAGACTGATGGTGAAAATCTGAATCACAGCATTGGTCACATCGTGGTGGCTCCTTCTGATCCAATGACAATTTTTTCACCAGGCAAACCCCTCAACCTTGAGCAGGGTAAGTTGTTTGAAAAAAAAAATTGTGTGACCAAAAGGTGTGAGAAATCAGGGGGAAAGGATGTCAGATTGAATCCACAGGAAGTTGATGCTTCAGGGGTTATATGCTCTGATGAGCAGCACCCAAATTATACTCAACTTTATGAAACCAATGAAGTAGAAGGGAAAGAGCATGCTAGCTTGGACTTGGGGATGAGGAAACAACCATGCATCGATGTCATATTAGGGAGACATTTTTCCATGCCAACACAAAGGATGGAAAACAGTTCTGACTGTGACAGCAATACACATCAAACAAGTGCTTTGGAGACCCCAGCGAGCAATGTATTATCGCCTTTGTCTATGAGGGCTGAGAAACCTGCAACACCATTAAGCCAAGATATAGGACAGAACTCACAGGTTTGTGGTTCTGGTTTAGACATCTATAATCCTTTTTCTTGTTTACAAATAGATACATCTTGTAGTAACAAGGATGGGGAATTGGTGGTGCAGGGCGAGCAAGTGGCTGAGATAGAAACGAGTGAGGAATTGAAGATGGAGATGTCTCCTAATTCTGCCCAGGACAAAAGTAATACTAAAGATGCGCTTAAATATGTTCCTCCTCTTGTATATAATTCAGTAGATGGACTTCGTCGTAGCCTTCGATGCAATGTACCATTGATTAATGGATCCTCCACTGCAGATATGGATTCATTAGAGAAGGCAATGAATCGTGCTGCTGCCCGCAATTTGGATGTGAAAGGAGGATCCAGTATTGCTGCCGATTTTAAGCAGTATAATACATCTCCATGCCCAGGACCTCATGCAGCAGGTAATTCTCAATCCCAAGGTCGTTTTACAATATATAACCTATCAAGTCAGAACATCATTACAAATTTATCCAAGATAGGGATTAATATAGGAGGAAATGGGATAGGGATTGATGAGGCATTTGAAACATTAAGGCAAGCAGAAAAAGATAGGGAAAGGGATATAAATAATCCAAATGATAATTCCCTTTTTGAATCAAGTGATGACGAGGCCACTTACTCAGAAAGTGACCTGTTCGCACATTTGATTCAAGATGTAGCTGAGACAGACCATGAAAAGGAGGAGCTAGACACAAAACTATGTGATCTAGTGGCATCCAATCGGAAGCATAAAACCTCAAGAAAAAAACATAAGAACTGTATGACAAATAAACCACATAGTTCTCAATGAAAGGACTCTTTTGGAATAGCAGAGGTCTTTCGGACTTGGCTAAAATCCGATATATATCTGATGCAGTAAAGGAACATAATCTTGAATTCGTTGCCGTGATGGAAACTGGTAAACAGGACATCTCTAGTTCGAATCTTACACGACTCACAGGAGGTGTAGATTTTGTTTGGCATAGTTTACCACCACGTGGAAGATCAGGGGGTATTCTTTTAGGAGTTAATGCTACAATGTTCGATTTGTCTCTTGTTGTCGAAGGGGAATTTTATATAAAGTTCCATCTCAGCAATAAATTGGACAAATTCAACTGGATTCTAATGGCAGTTTACGGACCGGCTCAAGATGAATTCAAACCAGCATTCCTTGCCGAATTGGTTAGAACTTGTCAGGACAACTCTTGGCCCACTCTTATTGGGGGAGATTTTAACATCTTGAGGAATAGCAAAGAAAAGAATAACAATAGGTATAGCGAGCGTTGGCCCTTTTTGTTTAATGCTGTAATTGACAGCTTTGATCTAAGGGAGATCGAACTAACTGGGCGACGCTTTACTTGGGCTAACTCTCTCCCATGTCAGACCCTTGAAAAATTGGACAGGGTCCTTATGACAACCGAGTGGGAATTTAAGTTTCCTTTGGTAACAGTTCAGGCACTTGATCGTGGTGTTTCGGACCATACCCTCCTTCTGTTAGACACTGGAACTCAGGCATTCTTGGGCAAGCCTAGGCAGTTCAAATTTGAACTAAGCTGGTTCAACCAGGAAGACTTTTTCGATAAAGTCGTTCATTGCTGGAACAGACCAACCAAAGGGAAAAACTCTGTGCAACATTGGAATCATAAACTAGGGGCGCTACGAAAAATGCTCCGTGGCTGGGCATCTAATGTTAGTGGGGAGTATAAAACTAAAAAAGGTGATAGTCGCCTAGAGGGGGGGTGAATAGGGCGAAACTGAAATTTACAAAAATAATCACAACTACAAGCCGGGTTAGCGTTAGTAATAAAGAAATGAGTCCGCGAGAGAGGGCACAAAACAAATCGCAAGCAAATAAGAGTGTGACACGAGGATTTGTTTTACCGAGGTTCGGTTCTCGCAAACCTACTCCCCGTTGAGGAGGCCACAAAGGCCGGGTCTTTTTCAACCCTTCCCTCTCTCAAACGATCCCACGGATCGAGTGAGCTTTCTCTTCTTCTCAATCAACCGGGAACAAAACTTCCCCGCAAGGGCCACCACACAATTGGTGCCTCTTGCCTTGGTTACAATTGAGTGATGATCTCAAGAACAAGTGAGAAAGAAAAGAATGCGATCCAAGCGCAAGAGCTCGAAAGAACACAAGCAAATCACTCTCTCTAGTCACTATGGAGTTGTGTGAGATTTGGAGAGGACTTGATCTATTTGGTGTGTCTAGAATTGAATGCTAGAGCTCTTGTAGAGGTTGAGAAGTGGAAAACTTGGATGGCAATGAATGTGGGGTGGTTGGGGTATTTATAGCCCCAACCACCAAAAGTGACCGTTGCTGGAACTCCTCTGTTCGATGGCGCACCGGACAGTCCGGTGCACACCGGACAGTCCGGTGCCCCTGCCACGTCACCATTGCCGTTGGATTCTGACCGTTGGAGCTTCTGACTTCTGGGCCCTCCTGGGTGTCCGGTGCACACCGGACAAGTACTGTTTGATGTCCGGTGCACCGGTATGGGCGTGCCTGCCGTCTGCGCGCGCTGCGCGCGCATTAAATGCTCCGCAGGGAGCCGTTGGCGACGCAGAGAGTCGTTGCTCCGCTGGCACACCGGACAGTCCGGTGCACACCGGACAGTCCGGTGAATTTTAGCGGAGCGGCTGCCGCGCGAACCCGAGGCTGGCGAGTTCCGGAGACCGCGCTTCCTTGGAGCACCGGACATGTCCGGTGCACACCGGACAGTCCGGTGAATTATAGCGCGCCGGCTTCCGAGAATTCCCGAGAGCGAAGAGTTTGATTCGGAGTCCTCTGGGCGCACCGGACACTGTCCGGTGCACACCGGACAGTCCGGTGCCTCCAGCCAGAGGTGCCCTCGGTTGCCTTGCTGCTCCTTTGTTGAATCCAACACTTGGTCTTTTTATTGGCTAAATGTGAACCTTTTGCACCTGTATAACTTATGCACTAGAGCAAACTAGTTAGTCCAATATTTGTGTTGGGCAATTCAACCACCAAAATTATTTAGGAACTAGGTGTAAGCCTAATTCCCTTTCAATCTCCCCCTTTTTGGTGATTGATGCCAACACAAACCAAAGCAAATACAGAAGTGCATAATTGAACTAGTTTGCATAAAGTAAGTGCAAAGGTTGCTTGGAATTGAGCCAATATAAATATTTATATGATGCGCATGGATTGTTTCTTTGTTTGACATATTGGACCACATTTGCACCAAGAGTTTTGTTTTTGCAAATTCTTTTGTAAATTCTTTTTCAAAGTCATTTTGCAAGATAGTCAAAGGTAAATGAATAAGATTTTGTAAAGCATTTTCAAGATTTGAAATTTTCTTCCTTTGTTCAAATGCTTTTCCTTTGACTAAACAAAACTCCCCCTAAATGAGATCCTCCTCTTAGTGTTCAAGAGGGTTTTCCATCAATTTTGAAAATACTACTTGCTCCCCCTTTAGAACACAAAGAGATACCAATTTTGAAATTTATCATTGAAAATCATCAAATTTAAAATTTTAAGTGGTGGTGCGGTCCTTTTGCTTTGGGCTCATATTTTCTCCCCCTTTGGCATGAATCGCCAAAAACGAAATCATTAGAGCCCAAGAATTACTTTCTCCCCCTCTGGTCATGAAATGAAAGAGTGAAGATTATACCAAAGTTGGAGAGATGATGCGGAGCGACGGCGAAGGATGAGTAGTAGAGTGGAGTGGAAGCCTTTGTCTTCGCTGAAGACTCCTATTCCCTTTCAATATACCTATGACTTGTTTGAAATACACTTGGAAACACATTAGTCATAGCATATATAAAAGAGACATGATCAAAGGTATATTTATGAGCTATGTGTGCAAGACTAGCAAAAGAAATTCCTCGAATCAAGAATATTGAGCTCATGCCTAAGTCGGGTAAAAGATTGTTCATCAAGCGGCTTGGTAAAGATATCGGCTAATTGATCTTTAGTATTAATGTAAGAAATCTCGATATCCCCCTTTTGTTGGTGATCCCGTAGAAAATGATACCGAATGGCTATGTGCTTAGTGCGGCTGTGCTCGACGGGATTGTCGGCCATTTTGATTGCACTCTCATTATCACATAGCAAAGGGACTTTGGTTAATTTGTAACCGTAGTCACGCAGGGTTTGCCTCATCCAAAGCAATTGCGCGCAACAGTGGCCTGCGGCAATATACTCGGCTTCGGCAGTAGAAAGAGCGACCGAATTTTGCTTCTTTGAAGCCCAAGACACCAAGGATCTTCCCAAGAACTGGCAAGTCCCCGATGTGCTCTTTCTATTAATCCTACACCCCGCCCAATCGGCATCTGAATAACCAATCAAATCAAAAGTGGATCCCCGAGGGTACCAAAGCCCAAACTTAGGAGTATAAGCTAAATATCTCAAGATTCGTTTTACGGCCGTAAGGTGTGATTCCTTAGGGTCGGCTTGGAATCTTGCACACATGCATACGGAAAGCATAATGTCCGGTCGAGATGCACATAAATAAAGCAATGAACCAATCATCGACCGGTATACCTTTTGATCCACGGACTTACCTCCCGTGTCGAGGTCGAGATGCCCATTAGTTCCCATGGGTGTCTTGATGGGCTTGGCATCCTTCATTCCGAACTTGCTTAGAATGTCTTGAGTATACTTTGTTTGGCTAATGAAGGTGCCCTCTTGGAGTTGCTTGACTTGAAATCCTAGAAAATACTTCAACTCCCCCATCATTGACATCTCGAATTTTTGTGTCATGATCCTACTAAATTCTTCACATGTAGATTTGTTAGTAGACCCAAATATAATATCATCAACATAAATTTGGCATACAAACAAATCATTGTCAAGAGTTTTAGTGAACAAAGTAGGATCGGCCTTGCCGACTTTGAAGCCATTAGCAATAAGGAAATCTCTAAGGCATTCATACCATGCTCTTGGGGCTTGCTTGAGCCCATAAAGCGCCTTAGAGAGCCTATAAACGTGGTTAGGGTACTCACTGTCTTCAAAGCCGGGAGGTTGCTCAACATAGACCTCCTCCTTGATTGGTCCATTGAGGAAGGCACTCTTCACGTCCATTTGATAAAGCTTGAAGCCATGGTAAGTAGCATAGGCCAATAATATACGAATTGACTCAAGCCTAGCTACGGGTGCATAGGTTTCACCAAAATCCAAACCTTCGACTTGTGAATACCCCTTGGCCACGAGTCGAGCTTTGTTCCTAGTCACCACACCATGCTCGTCTTGCTTGTTGCGGAAGACCCACTTGGTTCCTACAACATTTTGGTTAGGACGTGGAACTAAGTGCCATACCTCGTTCCTCGTGAAATTGTTGAGCTCCTCTTGCATCGCCATCACCCAATCCGAATCTTGAAGTGCTTCCTCTACCCTGTGTGGCTCAATAGAGGAAACAAACGAGTAATGTTCACAAAAATGAGCAACACGAGATCGAGTAGTTACCCCCTTATGAATATCGCCGAGAATGGTGTCGACGGGGTGATCTCGTTGTATTGCTTGGTGGACTCTTGGGTGTGGCAGCCTTGGTTGTTCATCCTCCTTGTCTTCATCATTTGCATCTCCCTCTTGATCGTTGCCGTCACTTTGAGGTGGCTCATCTTCTTGATCTTCTTGTTCAACATCTTGAGCCTCGTCCTCAATTTGAGTTGGTGGAGATGCTTGCGTGGAGGAGGATGGTTGATCTTGTGCATGTAGAGGCTCTTCGGATTCCTTAGGACACACATCCCCAATGGACATGTTCCTTAGCGCTATGCACGGAGCCTGTTCTTCACCTATATCATCAAGATCAACTTGCTCTACTTGAGAGCCGTTAGTCTCATCAAACACAACGTCACAAGAAACTTCAACAAGTCCTGAGGACTTGTCAAAGACTCTATATGCCCTTGTGTTTGAGTCATATCCTAGTAAAAAGCCTTCTACAGTTTTAGGAGCAAATTTTGATTTTCTACCTCTTTTGACAAGAATAAAACATTTGCTACCAAAAACTCTAAAATATGAAATATTGGGCTTTTTACCGGTTAGGAGTTCATAAGATGTCTTCTTGAGGATTCGGTGAAGATATAATCGGTTGATGGCGTAGCAGGCGGTGTTGACCGCCTCGGCCCAAAACCGATCCGGTGTCTTGTATTCATCAAGCATGGTTCTTGCCATGTCCAATAGAGTTCGATTCTTCCTCTCCACTACACCATTTTGTTGTGGAGTGTAGGGAGAAGAGAACTCATGCTTGATGCCCTCCTCCTCAAGAAAGCCTTCAATTTGAGAGTTCTTGAACTCCGTCCCGTTGTCGCTTCTAATTTTCTTGATCCTCAAGCCGAACTCATTTTGAGCCCGTCTCAAGAATCCCTTTAAGGTCTCTTGGGTATAAGATTTTTCCTGTAAAAAGAACACCCAAGTGAAGCGAGAATAATCATCCACAATTACAAGACAATACTTACTACCGCCGATGCTTATGTAAGCGATCGGGCCGAATAAATCCATGTGTAGGAGCTCCAGTGGCCTGTCGGTAGTCATGATGTTTTTGTGTGGATGATGGACACCAACTTGCTTCCCGGCTTGGCATGCGCTACAAATCCTGTCTTTCTCAAAATGAACATCGGTTAGTCCTAAAATGTGTTCTCCCTTTAGAAGCTTGTGAAGATTCTTCATTCCAACATGGGCTAGTCGGCGGTGCCAAAGCCAACCCAAGTTAGTCTTAGCAATCAAGCAAGTGTCGAGTTCAGCTCTATCAAAATCTACCAAGTATAGCTGACCCTCTAACACTCCCTTGAATGCTATTGAATCATCACTTCTTCTAATGACAGTAACACCAGTATCAGTAAAAAGACAGTTGTAGCCCATTTGACATAATTGGGATACGGAAAGCAAATTGTAATCTAAAGAATCTACAAGAAAAACATTGGAAATAGTATGGTCAAGAGATATAGCAATTTTACCCAAACCTTTGACCAAACCTTGATTTCCATCCCCGAATGTGATAGCTCGTTGGGGATCTTGGTTTTTCTCATAAGAGGAGAACATCTTTTTCTCCCCTGTCATGTGATTTGTGCACCCGCTGTCGAGTATCCAACTTGAGCCCCCGGATGCATAAACCTACAAAACAAGTTTAGTTCTTTGTTTTAGGTACCCAAACGGTTTTGGGTCCTTTAGCATTAGATACAAGAACTTTGGGTACCCAAACACAAGTCTTGGAGCCCTTGTGTTTGCCCCCAACAATTTTGGCAACTACCTTGCCGGATTTGCTAGTCAAGACATAAGATGCATCAAAAGTTTTAAATGAAATGGCATGATTATTTGATGCATTTGTGGTTTTCTTTCTAGGCAACTTGGCATGGGTTGGTTGCCTAGATCTAGATGTCTCACCCTTATACATAAAAGCATAATTAGAGCCAGAGTAAGACTTCCTAGAATGAATTTTCTTAATTTTACTCTCAGGATACCCGGCAGGGTACAAAATGTAACCCTCGTTATCCTGAGGCATGGGAGCCTTGCCCTTAACAAAGTTAGACAAATTCTTAGGAGGGGCATTAATTTTGACATTGTCTCCCCTTTGGAAGCCAATGCCGTCCTTAATGCCCGGGCGTCTCCCATTATAGAGCATGCTTCTAGCCAATTTAAATTTTTCATTTTCTAAGTCATGCTCCCTAATTTTGGCATTAAGTTGTGCTATGTGATCATTTTGTTTTTTAATTAAGGCAAGGTGATCATGGATAGCATCAACATTAATATCTCTACATCTAGTGCAAATGGACACATGCTCAATAGTAGATGTAGAGGGTTTGCAAGACTTTAATTCAATGACCTTAGCATGCAACAAATCATTTTTAGTTCTAAGGTCGGAAATAGTAGCATTGCAAACATCAAAATCCTTAGCCTTAGCAATTAATTTCTCATTCTCATCTCTAAGGCTAGCAAGAGAAATGTTCAATTTTTCAATCCTAGCAAGCAAATCATTATTATCATTTCTAGGAATTGAAACATTGCAAATATGAGAATCAACCTTAGCTAGCAAATTGGCATTTTCATTTCTAAGGTTGTCTAAAGTCTCATGGCAAGTACTTAGCTCACTAGACAATTTTTCACATTTTTCTCTTTCTAGAGCATAAGCATTTTTAACCTTAACATGTTTCTTGTTTTCCTTGATTAGGAAGTCCTCTTGGGAGTCCAAGAGATCATCCTTTTCATGGATGGCACTAATTAGCTCATTTAATTTTTCTTTTTGTTCCATGTTAAGGTTGGCAAAAAGAATACGCAAATTATCCTCCTCATTTTTATCATCCTCATCACTAGATGTTTCATATTTAGTGGAGGACCTTGATTTTACCTTCTTTTTGCCGTCCTTGGCCATGAGGCACTTGTGGCCGACGTTGGGGAAGAGAAGGCCCTTGGTGACGGCGATGTTGGCGGCGTCCTCGTCGTCGGAGGAGTCGCTTGAGCTTTCGTCGGAGTCCCACTCCCGACAAACATGAGCATCGCCGCCCTTCTTCTTGTAATACCTCTTCTTCTCCTTCCTCTTGCCCTTCTTGTCGTCGCCCCTGTCACTATCACTTGATAATGGACATTTAGCAATAAAGTGACCGGGCTTACCACACTTGTAGCAAACCTTCTTGGAACGGGATTTGTAGTCCTTCCCCTTCCGTTGCTTGAGGATTTGCCTAAAGCTTTTAATGATTAGGGCCATCTCCTCGTTGTCGAGCTTGGAGGCGTCAATTGGTTGTCTACTTGGTGTAGACTCCTCCTTCTTCTCCTCCATTGCCTTGAAGGCCACCGGTTGCGCCTCGGATGTGGAGGGTTCATCAAGCTCGTTGATTTTCTTGGAGCCCTTAATCATGCATTCAAAGCTCACAAAATTCCCGATAACTTCCTCGGGGGTCATTTGTGTATATCTAGGATTGCCACGAATTAATTGAACTTGTGTGGGGTTAAGGAAAATAAGGGCTCTTAGAATAACCTTAACCACTTCGTGGTCATCCCATTTTGCGCTTCCGAGGTTGCGCACTTGGTTCACCAAGGTCTTGAGCCGGTTGTACATGTCTTGTGGCTCCTCCCCTTGGCGAAGACGGAAGCGACCGAGCTCCCCCTCGATCGTTTCCCGCTTGGTGATCTTGGTGAGTTCATCACCCTCGTGCGCCGTCTTGAGTAGGTCCCAAATCTCCTTGGCGTTCTTCAACCCTTGCACTTTGTTGTATTCCTCCTTGCTTAGAGAGGCAAGGAGGATGGTTGTGGCTTTGGGAGTTGAAGTGCTCGATTTGGGCCACCTCGTCCGTGTCATAGTCCTCATCCCCTACGGATGGTACCTGTACACCATACTCAACAACATCCCATAATCTTTTGTGGAGAGAGGTTAGATGAGAACTCATTAAATTACTCCACATAGCATAATCTTCATCATTAAAAGTTGGTGGTTTGCCTAATGGGACGGAAAGTAAAGGTGTATGTTTAGGAATGCGAGGGTAGCGTAGGGGGATCTTACTATACTTCTTACGCTCTTGGCGTTTAGAAGTAACGGATGCCGCGTCGGAGCCGGAGGTAGATGTCGATGAAGTGTCGGTCTCGTAGAAGACCACCTTCCTCATCCTTTTGTGCTTGTCCCCACTCCGATGTGGCTTGTGAGAAGAAGACTTTTCCTTCTTCTCCTTGTGGTGAGAAGAGGAAGATCTTTTCTCCTTCCGCTTGGAGGATTTCTTCTTCTTCTCTCTTCTCTTGGTGCGGGACTCTTCCGATGAAGTGCTCCCTTGGCTTGTAGTGGGCTTGTCATCGCCGGTCTCCATCTCCCTCTTGGTGTGATCTCCCGACATCACTTCGAGCGGTTAGGCTCAAATGAAGCACCGGGCTCCGATACCAATTGATAGTCGCCTAGAGGGGGGGTGAATAGGGCGAAACTGAAATTTACAAAAATAATCACAACTACAAGCCGGGTTAGCGTTAGTAATAAAGAAATGAGTCCGCGAGAGAGGGCGCAAAACAAATCGCAAGCAAATAAGAGTGTGACACGAGGATTTGTTTTACCGAGGTTCGGTTCTCGCAAACCTACTCCCCGTTGAGGAGGCCACAAAGGCCGGGTCTTTTTCAACCCTTCCCTCTCTCAAACGATCCCACGGATCGAGTGAGCTTTCTCTTCTTCTCAATCAACCGGGAACAAAACTTCCCCGCAAGGGCCACCACACAATTGGTGCCTCTTGCCTTGGTTACAATTGAGTGATGATCTCAAGAACAAGTGAGAAAGAAAAGAATGCGATCCAAGCGCAAGAGCTCGAAAGAACACAAGCAAATCACTCTCTCTAGTCACTATGGAGTTGTGTGAGATTTGGAGAGGACTTGATCTATTTGGTGTGTCTAGAATTGAATGCTAGAGCTCTTGTAGAGGTTGAGAAGTGGAAAACTTGGATGGCAATGAATGTGGGGTGGTTGGGGTATTTATAGCCCCAACCACCAAAAGTGACCGTTGCTGGAACTCCTCTGTTCGATGGCGCACCGGACAGTCCGGTGCACACCGGACAGTCCGGTGCCCCTGCCACGTCACCATTGCCGTTGGATTCTGACCGTTGGAGCTTCTGACTTCTGGGCCCTCCTGGGTGTCCGGTGCACACCGGACAAGTACTGTTTGATGTCCGGTGCACCGGTATGGGCGTGCCTGCCGTCTGCGCGCGCTGCGCGCGCATTAAATGCTCCGCAGGGAGCCGTTGGCGACGCAGAGAGCCGTTGCTCCGCTGGCACACCGGACAGTCCGGTGCACACCGGACAGTCCGGTGAATTTTAGCGGAGCGGCTGCCGCGCGAACCCGAGGCTGGCGAGTTCCGGAGACCGCGCTTCCTTGGAGCACCGGACATGTCCGGTGCACACCGGACAGTCCGGTGAATTATAGCGCGCCGGCTTCCGAGAATTCCCGAGAGCGAAGAGTTTGATTCGGAGTCCTCTGGGCGCACCGGACACTGTCCGGTGCACACCGGACAGTCCGGTGCCTCCAGCCAGAGGTGCCCTCGGTTGCCTTGCTGCTCCTTTGTTGAATCCAACACTTGGTCTTTTTATTGGCTAAATGTGAACCTTTTGCACCTGTATAACTTATGCACTAGAGCAAACTAGTTAGTCCAATATTTGTGTTGGGCAATTCAACCACCAAAATTATTTAGGAACTAGGTGTAAGCCTAATTCCCTTTCAAAAGGTCAACTCCAAGCAATCATTACTGACTTGGACACTTCAGCTGAGGATAGGATATTGACTGAGGTTGAACGTAATCAACTCAAACAAGCCAGATATCAGCTATCCTCCCTCCTCAGAGATGAAGAAATAAGATTCTATCAAAGAGCCAAAGTAAAAAATATATTACTAGGAGACAATAATTCCCGGTATTTCCATATGGTGGCAAACGGCAAATATCGAAAAAAAAGAATCTTCTCTTTGGATCATGAAGATGGGGTAATAGAAGGACAAAATAATCTCAAAACATACATTACACAATTCTATAAGGAGCTCTTTGGAGAACCTGGGAACTCGCATTTCTCCTTAGATGAGGAATGGATCCAGGACATTCCTCAGGTCACTAGAGAAGAAAACAACATCTTATCGAGACCTTTTTCAGAGAAGGAGATAAAAGATGCTATATTTCAAATGGAGCGAAATAAAGCTCCAGGTCCAGATGGTTTCCCAGCAGAGTTTTACCAAAAATTTTGGGATATTATTAATTATGACATGCTGCAAATGTTTGAGGACCTGCATAGGGGGGATCTACCATTGTTTAGCCTGAACTTTGGTGTAATCACCCTGATCCCTAAAATACAAGATGCGAATCTAATACAGCAATATAGGCCCATTTGCCTCTTGAATGTTAGTTACAAGATCTTCACCAAGGTCGCTACAAACAGGTTGAATCTAGTGGCAGACAAAATAGTGAATCCTACTCAAACCGCTTTCATGCGAGGACGAAATATCCTAGAAGGAGTAGTAATCCTACATGAAACAATCCATGAGCTACATAGAAGAAAGCTTGATGGGGTAATTTTCAAGATAGATTTTGAGAAGGCATACGACAAGGTTAAGTGGCCTTTCTTGTACCAAACTCTACGGATGAAGGGTTTCTCTCTAAGATGGATATCTTGGATAAAGACCTTCATCTCGGGAGGTAGTGTGGCTATAAACGTTAATGATGAGATAGGCCATTATTTTCAAACGAAGAAAGGCCTTAGGCAAGGAGACCCACTTTCACCCCTCCTTTTTAATATTGTAGCAGATATGTTGGCTATAATAATTAAAAGGGCAAATATGGAAGGACAAGTCGGTGGAGTTGTGCCCCACTTAATAGATGGAGGTTTATCTATCCTTCAATATGCGGACGACACCATCCTATTCTTAGAACATGATCTGGAGAAGGCTCACAATATGAAATTGTTGCTTTTTGTCTTTGAACAAATCTCGGGACTAAAAATCAACTTTCACAAGAGCGAAATATTGTGCTTTGGTGCAGCACAAGACCAAGAGCAATTGTATAGAGATATTTTTGGGTGTAAAAAAGGAGAGTTCCCTCTAAGGTATTTGGGTATTCCTATTCATTATAGGAAGTTGAAAACTACTGATTGGAGGGAGGTAGAGGAAAGATTTGAAAAAAGCTACGGAGGTAGAGGAAAGATTTGAAAAAAGGCTTAGTAGCTGGAAAGGAAAACATTTATCAATCGGGGGAAGGCTAACCTTAATCAACTCAGTTTTGAATAGTCTTCCCATGTATATGATGTCCTTTTTTCTTGCTCCAAAAGGTGTGCTCAAGAAGCTTGACTACTTTCGATCTCGTTTCTATTGGCAAAGTGATGGGAACAAAAAAAAATACCGCCTAGCTAAATGGAACGTCCTTTGTCAACCTAAGGACCAAGGGAGTTTGGGCATCATGGATCTCAATTTAAAGAATAGGGCCCTGCTAAGTAAATGGTTGTTTAAACTCCTAACTACGGAAGGAAAGTGGCAACAATTGCTTAGAAACAAATACCTTGGATCCAAACCACTAGTACATGTTGAATGGAAACCAGGGGACTCACATTTCTGGTCGGGGCTGATGAAGGTGAAGCAAGACTTTCTTCGCTTTGGAATCTTCGAAATCAGGAATGGATCACAAGTAAGATTCTGGGAAGACAGGTGGCTAGGCGGCATAGCTTTAAAAACCCAGTACCCCTCTTTATATAACATTGTTCGAAGGAAATTCGAGACAGTTGAAACAGTATTAAAATCAGACAACATAAATCTAGCTTGGAGGCGATCTCTATTTGGATCTAAGCTTGTTGCTTGGAATGAGTTGCGCCAAAAGCTTGTTAACATATCATTAACACAAGATCAAGATATTTTTCGTTGGAACTTGCACCCAAATGGTCGATTCTCGGTAAAGTCTCTTTATCTGGCCCTTATCAAAGAAGAGGTACCAAACCTAAATAAGAGACTATGGAGAATAAAAGCACCCCTCAAAATCAAGATTTTTCTATGGTATCTTCGTAGGGGAGTGCTCCTCACCAAAGACAACCTAGCTAAACGAAATTGGAAAGGAAGTAAAGCATGTAATTTCTGTCAAGGCAATGAAACAATTCAGCACTTGTTTTTCGAATGCCGATTTGCTCGTATGGTATGGAGCATGATGTTTTGGGCGTTAGGAATCCCAAAACCAACTTCCACTTCAAATATGTTCGGGAATTGGCTTTCACAATTTGACAAAAAATTAAAAAATTTAGCCCTACTAGGAGTAGCAACCATCTGTTGGTCACTCTGGCTTAGTAGGAATGATCTGGTTTTTCAAAAGAAATTTAATATGTCTCCTTTGCAGGTTATTTTCACTACTACCCACTGGCTACGGTCTTGGGTTGTACTGCAGAGGCACGATCAACAGTCTATTGTGATGGAAGCTTCACAACGTTTGGAGCAGGTGGCTACGAAGTTCTTATCTCAGGCACATGGGTGGCGTTCTAGTCGTAGGATTGACAGCCATTAAGAATGTGCTTACCATGTTCTTTTTCTTTTCTCTTTTTCTTTCTTTTCTAGGCTGTGTGCATCTTATTGTTGCAGAGGCCGGGAGACGATTTGTATCAAACTTTTAGATGCAATGAAAAATCTTCCTTATCAAAAAAGTTTCTGTAATTCGGGTTAGGCATTCTGGGACCGATTTCTCCGAATTACCCGAATTTTCAATGGACCTGGTCACCTGGAGTCGCACACAAAGCGATGCAGCCCAATAGCCCACGGACCAATTCTATCCCTAACCTTCTCCCACTCCCAGAGTCCCAGTCCCAGCCTTCACCACCACGCCCCAGCCCCCAGGCCCCAGGGGCCAGCTGCCGCCCGACCCCGACAGCCCCCCGCCCCCGCGTCTGCTGACTGCTGCTCCTGCTCGGGCGCTCGGCTGCTCCTCACGTCACGGCTCCGGCAGAGCCCAGGCACTCCCCCGGCCAGCATCCTCCCTCGATCCTCAGCTCCTCACAGTCGCCGCCAACGGCCAGCACCCGCCCGGCCGCCCCATAGTGCGGCTGCTCCTGCACGGACGTCGCCCGCGCTCGGCTGCTCGCCTGCTCCGTCCTTCAGCACGGCTGCCGGCACTCAGAACTCACTCACAATCAGGACACGTCAAAACCCCACCAACATGTCTCCATCCGACGACGGCGAGGAAACCCTCGCCGCGCTCATAGAACTGTCCAGAACGCCGGAGGGCCGGGAGGGTCTCACCGACGTGCTCATCGACACCCTCTTCCTCCTCCCGGCCTCCCCGCCGCGCCTCTTGCTCCTCCGCCTACGCCTCCTCCGCAACCTCCTCGCCGGCGATGAGCTCAACCACTACGCCTTCATCGAGCGCTCCGGCCCCGCCGCCGTCGCCGCCTCCGTGCTCTCCTTCCCCTCGCTCGCCCCCGACGTGGCGCGCGCCGCGCTCCAGGCGCTCGGGAACGCCGCGCTCGCCGGGGAGCTCCACCGCGACGCCGTCTGGCAGGCGCTCTTCCCTGAGGCGCTGCGGGTGTTCGCGGGGCTCAGGGACCAGGGAGTCCTGGATCCCCTGTGCATGGTTCTCGACACGTGCTGCGGCGGGGAAGGCGGTCGCGGGAGGCTCCAGGAGCTGTGTCACGAGGAGCTGGGCCTGCCAATCCTCGTCCAAGCTGTCACTACGGCGTCACAAGGTGAGATGATCTCAGTGTTGTTTACTTGTTTAGGTGTCCTGTTAGGGTAAACAAAATACTGTACGTGCTATGGACATCGATGATTTATTTTCAGATGCTAGGACATTATAGGTCTGTATCTGATTTGGCAGTTGGAATAATGATGCACTGTACTAGTATCAGTTTGTTGCATGATGAGATGCATGAGCTTGCTATCATTGTTGGAAATTGGAATGCATACTTTTGCTTTTACATAATGGCATGGCAAGAAAATCTATGGTTATTTTGTTGCAATGTGCTGTAGCCTTCAACAATCAGCACTGGGATTTATTATGCTGCTATAGTAGTTCCTCCATGTTGTATTATATGACCCTAACCAGAATCATGCAATGCAGTGGAGCACAAGGAAGAGTGGTTAGAGTGGCTTCTGTTCAAAGTCTGTGCTGAGGAGCAGAAGTTTGAGAGCTTGTTCTATGCCTTATGCTCTGCTAATGATGTGGGCGAGTATAATGCTAAGCATATTTTTCTTCTGGATACGTTGTCAAGGTGTTTGAATAGCCATCCCGAAGAAGTTACCGTCTCAGACAGTTTTGCACATGATGTTTTTAATCTACACAAGCATGCTGCTGAAACTGTGAATTTTACTTACCGAGGTACCTCCCCTCTTCCAACCGGGCACCCTGCAATCGATGTCCTTGGATATACACTGCAGCTCCTGAGGGACATCTGTGCCTGGGAATCCACCTCAGCAGATACTCAACGCCCTGTTGACTCACTATTGCAGGCTGGCTTTGTAAAGCGCCTTCTGAGATACCTAGGTGAGCTTGAGCCACCAAGTACAATCAGAAAATCAATGGCAGGAGCAGGAGGACAAGGAGATAACCATCCAGCTCTTGAAAATGCAAAGGTCTGCCCATACATTGGTTACAGGAGAGATTTGGTTGCAGTCATTGCTAATTGCTTACACAGAAGGAAGAAGGTGCAGGATGAGATTAGGCAGTTAGATGGGATCATGTTGCTGCTGCAGCAGTGCGTCATCGATGAAGATAATCCATACTTGAGGGAGTGGGGTCTTCTAGCTGTTAAGAACTTGCTTGAAGAAAACGAAGAAAATCAGAAGGAGGTTTCTGAACTTGAGATGCAAAAACCTGTTATAACTCCAGAGATTGCTAACATAGGTCTCAAGGTGGAGATAGACAAGGAAACAGGTCGTCCAAAACTAGTCAATACTTCTGATGTAAGTATACCTGTACCTGATCTAAATATGTTTGGATTGAATATTTATAGATAACCGCATTTTCTAATATCCACGTCTTATTAAGTTATTATCCTAAATGCTTGTTAAACTAAATAACATATTCATTGTGCGATTTCATGGATTGTTTAGCAGGGCATTGTATTGTACATTGTAGTATTTGAAATCTAGGTTACACTGTAGTTGCATCGAGTTGTTGTGCATTCTTTGCTCATAATTTCACATGAATATAGAAATATACTTGAGCTGTAGATGAGCTTGTCTTTCTGCCTTCCCTATGACATGAATATGTAACCTGCTCATCTATAACACCATTTCACATGACTATATAGCCTGCTTGCATTTTATCATTAAATTGGTTAGACTGTTGCATTGCAATGTGATCGCAGCAGTTTTATGTGACTGATTCACTGACTGCATAATTCGTTTTGCAGACCTGAACTCTGACTACAGGCACTGCCACAATCAAAGTTAATGTTGATGCTGTCTGTGGCTAGGAATACATGTGCTTAGGAGTGACAATGGACTCTAAATTTTACACTATAAGATTTAAGGATCGGATTGAATTAGGATTGAGTCCTATTTGTATTTATTTTTGAAGTAAAATTTATTTGGGGCTCTACCATTTTACCAAGAAGCATTTGGATCGCGATCCATTACCATCCCTACATGTGCAACGTTCTGGTTGAAAAGTCTGCAATGTACTCTGATGATGAAGGTCTTTTGTATATATGGTGGTTAACCTTTCCTTGCAGATATCTGGGTCTTCCCTTGTATTTACACAAGTTATCCAGGAATCAGGCTCAGCAGTTTGTGGACAAAATTGTAGATCGCCTACCAAACTGGAAGGCCGATCTGATGAGTAGAGCAGGGAGAAGAATTTTAGTGCAGCATGTCCTCACTAGCATGACGGTTTATATGGCAATGGCAATCGATCTCCCTCACTGGGTCATTGAAGCAATTGATAAAATACGAAAAGGTTTTCTCTGGCGAGGAAGAAAAGAGGTGAAAGGAGGGCATTACTTGGTGGCTTGGGGAAAAGTATGTCGTCCGCTGCAGCTTGGAGGTCTAGGTATTGCTAGCCTTCCTGAGCTCTGCTGGGTCCTCCGCATGTGATGGCTTTGGTTGCAAAAAACTGACCTAAGACGCCCTTGGTCTAGCCTGTCCATTCAATTTCCTAGCATGGCCCGTTCCTTCTTCTCCAAGGTGTTGATCTCTGAGGTGGGGAATGGGACCAACACCATGTTCTGGATAGATAAATGGATCCATGGCAAAAGGGTATCTGATATTGCTCCAAGATTATTCAGCATTATTTCAAAAAGAATTATTAACAGAAGAACTGTGCAGCAGGCCCTATTGAACAGACGATGGATTGCAGACATCAAAGGAGCTCTTACAGTTGGTGCCATTGTAGATTATCTACACCTCTGGAATATTCTCGCAAATTTTGTGCTGCAGCCTAACACTGAGGATAGACATATTTTCAGCTTATCTTTGAATGGTAGCTACTCTGCAAAATCAGCTTATATGGGTCTTTTCCTTGGATCTACCACCTTTGGGCACTATGAAAGGGTTTGGAGATCTTGGGTTCCACCAAAATGCTGTTTTTTCATTTGGTTGGTGGCCCAAAATAGATGCTGGACAGCTGATCACTTGGCAAAAAGGGGATTGAATCACTCTATCAGATGTCCTTTATGTGACCCGCAAGGGAAAACCCTGAACCACTTGCTTGTGAATTGTGTCTTCTCAAGGATTTTCTAGTACAACCTGCTAAGAAAGTTCGGGCTGTATAGTTTAGCCCCACAGCCAGATGCAGTCTCTTTTATGGATTGGTGGGAGATGGTTTCAGAGACAGTAAATGGTTTGGTTAGGGAAGGTCTTGACTCCCTCATTATTTTAGGGTCGTGGATGATTTGGAAGCATCGTAATAGAATCATTTTTATGGAGGGTCTCCCATGCAGATGAGGAAAGAAGAGGCTGGGAAATTGCTGGAGCCAAAGGGCTCTCCTTCTTGGCTGCCCCCTTGCATAGGTTGTTGTAGGGAGTGTGTGGGGGTGTTTTTTATGGATCCTTTTATGTACGAGTGTTACTGTCCTTCATAGGGAGTGCGTTGTTATATTTTTTGGGTCTCTTAGACCTTTCTCTCTTCTTAATATATATCTAAAACGCAGTCCTCCTGCGTTTTTTTCGAGAAAAATGAACTTATGATTGAGAAAACAGATTTTTGCTACAAGAGTTGGATTTTGAGAGTAGTAGTTCATCGTAAGCAAAACAGCTATAAAAAAGTGTGTGGTTGGTAGTCTCAAAACAAAAAAATTATACGTGGAAAACGTGGATATGTGCTAAACATGTTGCCCTTCCTGTGCGGAAAATTTAGTTTTTTAGTTTATGCCGTCCTTAGACTACAGTTTCCAGAATTTCCATTACATACCTATCAATTAGTCTGAGCAAATATGGTGACATCGCTACACAGCGTGTCAGAAACTGTAGTATCTGCTATGCAGGTAGTTGATGCGTATATATCTAAACGAGCAAGGTGTGATTTTCCTCCGTTTTAGATTATAAAACATTTTTTATTTTTAGATTGAGTCCATTACATACCTACCAAAATATGCATGTTAAGAGTTCAGGTACCGAGATAATACAACTTTATAAGTATAGGGATCTGGATGTGCACTTTAGAAGTTTATGGACCGTGATAACACAACTGTCGGTGTTTCGAAACCCGGGCCGGCGAGTGAATTGTCGCCGCGTGCCCCAGCCCAGACGGGTCGGCGCGAGGCGGAACGCGAAGGGGGGAGAAGAGCAGCCGGAGGGAGATAGGCGTGGGAGGTGGAACCCACGGCCTTCGTGTTAGCCCCGCGTCCAAGTCGGGTGCGCTTGCAGTAGGAGGTTACAAGCGTCCACGCGGGAGGGAGCGAGCGGCCTTGCGCTAGCGCCGTCCCGTCCTTCCCCGCGCGGCCAACCCTCTGTAAGAGGGCCCTGGACCTCCCTTTTATAGGCGTAAGGAGAGGATCCAGGTGTACAATGGGGGTATAGCAGTGTGTTAACGTGTCTAGCGGAGGAGAGCTAGCGCCCTAAGTACATGCCATCGTGGCAGCCGGAGAGGTTTTGGCACCCAGTTCGTGTGATGTCGTGGCCGTCGAAGGAGCGCTGGAGCCTGGCGGAAGGACAGCTGTCGGGGCTGTCGCGTCCTTGCTGACGTCCTCTTGCTTCCGTAAGGGGGCTGAGAGCCGCCGTCGTCAAAGGGTATGCGGGGCGCCATCATTACTCGTATAGTGGAGCGAGCCGGATGGGACACCGGTCTTGTTCCCCGTAGCCTGAGTCAGCTCGGGGTAGGGTAATGATGGCGCTTCCTGTCGACGTGGTCGGTTCGTGCCCTAGGTTGGACGAGGTGGAGGCTCCTCCGAGGTCGAGGTCGAGTCTGTCTTCCAAGGTCGAGGTCGAGTCCGAGCCCCCGGGTCAAACGAGGCGGAGACCGTCGGCTGAGGCCAGGGCGGAGTCCGAGCCCTGGGGTCGGGCGGAGCGGAGTTCGTCGTCTTCCGGGGCTGAGCCCGAGTCCGAGCCCTGGGGTCGAGCGGAGCGGAGTTCGTCGTCTTCCGGGGCTGAGCCCGAGTCCGAGCCCTGGGGTCGGGCGGAGCGGAGTTCGTCGTCTTCCGGGGCTGAGCCCGAGTCCGAGCCCTGGGGTCGGGCGGAGCGGAGTTCGTCGTCTTCCGGGGCTGAGCCCGAGTCCGAGCCCTGGGGTCAGGCGAAGCGGAGTTTCCTATGACGCCTGAGGCCGGACTTGGCTGCTGTCAGCCTCACTCTGTCGAGTGGCTCAACAGTAGGAGCGGCGCAGGCGGCGCTGTCCTCTTGTCAGACCGGTCAGTGGAGCGGTGAAGTGACTGCGGTCACTTCGGCTCTGTCGACTGGAGGGCGTGCGTCAGGATAAAGGTGTCAGGCCACCTTTGCATTAAATGCCCCTGCGATTTGGTCGGTTGGCATGGTGATTTGGCCAAGGTCGCTTCTTGGTGAAGACTGGGCCTCGGGCGAGCCGAAGGTGTGTCCGTTGCTGTAGGGGGTCCTCGGGCGAGACGTAGATCCTCCGGGGTCGGCTGCCCTTGCCCGAGGCTGGGCTCGGGCGAGGCGTGATCGCGTCCCTCGAACACACCGATCTTTGACTTAATCGCACCCATCAGGCCTTTGCAACTTTGTGCTGATGGGGGTTACCAGCTAAGATTTAGGAGCCTTGAGGGTACCCCTAATTATGGTCCCCGACAGTAGCCCCCGAGCCTCGAAGGGAGTGTTAATACTCGCTTGGAGGCTTTTGCCGCACTTTTTTGCAAGGGGACCAGCCTTTTTCGGTTGCACTTTGTTCCGGTGGGTGTAGCCCCCGAGGCCTCGGAGGAGTAGTTTGACTCCTTCGAGGTCTTAGTGCGTTTCGCAACACTTCAGCTGGTCTGGTTGTTCCCTCATGCGAGCTGGTCGTAGCCCGGGTGCACGGTCGGGTCCCAAGTTCTCGGGCTGGTATGTTGACGCTGTCAACGGTTTGGCCGGAGCCGGGTTTGCGAGAGCAGCCCCAGAGCCTCTGCACAGGGCGAGAGGACGGTCAAGGACAAACTCGACTTTTTTATATACGCCCCTGCGTCGCCTTTCCGCAAGGAGGAGGGGGGAAAGCGCCATGTTGCCCTCGGAGGACGCCGAACATGGTCTCTCCGGTGAGCTGCTGGCGGGTAATCCGAGTGGACGCCCGTGCCCCATTTGTTAGGGGTCGGCTAGAGGCCCGGAGGCGCGCTCCAAAAGTACCTGCGGGTGATCTGCCGGACCCGGTCCCCTTTTGACGGGGTCCGAGGGCTCGATGCCTCCCTCTGATGGGATTCCGTTACAAGATCGTTCTCGCTGGTCTCGGAAATGTCCTAGGGTACCTCGGGAGCGTAGCCCGAGCCTTGGTTATGTATCGAACGTACCCAGGGTCATCCCTCGCTCTGTGTCTGAGGCGACTGTGAACCCTTCGAGGGCCAACCTACGAACCCCTGATCAGTAGTGGGCGCGGAGCCCGAGTGGCCTGAGGCGGCCGTTGAACCCTTCCGAGGGGCCGGCCATCGAACCTCTGACCAGTAGTGGGCGCAGAACCCAATCGCTCTGAGGCGGCCGTTGAACCCTCCAAGGGGCTAGCCTTTGAACCTCTGATCAGTAGGGAGGCTCGGGGCATGTTTCCTTCACGGAGAAGGTTCCTTTTCGGGGTATCCCCCTTTCCCGGTCCCTGTTGTAAGAGAGAGAAAGAGGAAAAGGAAAAGGATACGAAATCGAATGATGTGGCGTACCTTTTTCGACGCGGTCATTATGGCGAAGGCGAAGCGTCGCTTGCTTCTCCTGCCTGAGGCGCCGCCTGTCCCGCCGCGGAGTTAATGCGACGGGGCGAGTGGTTCGCAAGGCGACCGTTGCGCGTGCGCGGGCCGTTCGAGGAACGGATCACGGACGCGTCGTCTTCACGCCGTGAGAGAGGGTTCTCTCGCTGCCCCTGGATGGGACGTAAGCTTGGCTGACGACATGACCGCTGCTCCTGCCCGCCTGCCACCGCCATTACTGCCGGCCCATCTTTTGGCCGTATTGACCGTCGCACCTGGCTGGCACTGCTGGGTCACACGCAAGGTTGCCTCGAGTCGCGGTATTGGCTCCGCAGTCGAGGAGGCGCGGTAGTGGTGCGAGTGGCGGTGCAGTTGCTCGCACGTAGTAACCGGCGCGCCGATTGCACGACGTGTGGGCCTGGGCCTCCATGCTGGGCGCGTTGGAGTCGAAGGGGCGCGCCCACTTGGCGCGGTTGCATGCCGACTGCATGGCTGTCCACCCTTTCACTGTCGACATCCGAGCCTGCAGGATCGGGTTGTCTTGTAGTGTGTGTATGTTTTCTGCGGCCGCTGAGGCCCAAACACACCATCGTCGTGTTGTAAAGCTGCGTTTCTTTTCCTCTTGTTTGAGTATCCGGACTTATTTGTCGGTAACAGAATTGTCTATGCGGGCGAGAGTTGCTTTTCACGGAAGGTGATGAGTGAGGTATCCGTATCCCGGAGGCGTAGGAATCCCTCGGCTCGGTCGGCCTTGCCGCTTACGCGCACTCTTACTCGTCCATAGGGTTCTGTCATCGACGTAGTCGAGAAGGCCCGAAAAATCGTTCTGGCAGAGGAGCTTTCGAGCGTGAAGACTTGTTCGGTCCGCGGAGTCACTTATCCGAGCGCGAGTTACTTATCGCAGAAGGTGATGAGTGAGGTATCCGTATCCCGGAGGCGTAGGAGTCCCTCGGCTCGGTCAGCCTTGGCTGCTTACGTGTACTCCGTCGTTTTCAGGATCCACTTTCGAAGTAGTCGAAAAGCACGAAAGGCATTCTGGCAGAAAAGATTTTTTTTCTTTTTTCGAGGAAAATTTCGACGCAGAGGGGGTTCCCCCCTTCTAGCCCCCGAGGGAGGGTTGGGCTTTGCCGAGGCAAGGCTGACCCTTCCTTGACGACCAGCCTTTGTGTGTGAACGAGGTATACGAACAACTTGAAAGCATCTTAAGGGTAGAAGCGACGTAGCTGTTGGATGTTCCAAGCGTTGCTATAGACCTCGCCTTGACTGTTGGCCAACTTGTATGTTCCGGGCTTCAGAATTTTGGCGACGACGAACGGCCCTTCCCAGGGAGGCGTGAGTTTGTGCCGCCCTCGGGCGTCTTGTCGCAGCCGAAGCACCAGGTCGCCCACCTGGAGGTCTCGGGACCGAACCCCTCGGGCGTGGTAGCGTCGCAGGGACTGCTGGTACCGCGCCGAGTGTAGTAAGGCCATGTCTCGAGCCTCTTTCAGCTGGTCCAATGAGTCTTCTCGATTGGCTCGATTGCTTTGGTCGGCGTAGGCCCTCGTCCTCGATGAACCGTATTCTAAGTCTGTGGGCAAGATGGCCTCGGCCCCATAGACCAGAAAGAACGGTGTGAAGCCCGTGGCTCGGCTCGGCGTTGTCCTCAGACTCCAGACCACCGAGGGGAGTTCCTTCATCCACCGCTTGCTAAACTTGTTGAGGTCGTTGTAGATCCAAGGCTTGAGTCCTTGCAGGATCATGCCGTTGGCACGTTCCACTTGCCCATTCGTCATGGGGTGAGCCACGGCGGCCCAGTCCACCCGGATGTGGTGATCCTCGCAGAAGTCCAGGAACTTTCTGCCGGTGAACTGGGTGCCGTTGTCGGTGATGATGGAGTTCGGGACCCCAAAGCGATGGATGATGTTGGTGAAGAACGCCACCGCCTGTTCGGACCTGATGCTGTTTAGGGGTCGGACCTCGATCCACTTGGAGAATTTGTCGATGGTGACCAACAGGTGCGTGTAGCCCCCGGGTGCCTTCTGCAAGGGGCCGACGAGGTCCAGACCCCACATAGCAAACGGCCAGGTGATGGGTATGGTCTGCAGAGCCTGAGCGGGCAAGTGGGTCTGCCTCGCGTAGAACTGACACCCTTCGCAGGTGCGGACAATCTTAGTGGCATCGGCCACCGCCGTCGGCCAGTAGAAACCTTGTCGGAAGGCGTTCCCAACAAGGGCTCGAGGTGCTGCGTGATGGCCGCAAGCCCCCGAGTGTATCTCTTGTAAGAGCTCCTGGCCTTCGGTGATGGAAATGCATCGCTGGAGGATGCCCGAGGGGCTGCGGTGGTAGAGCTCCTTCTCATCTCCCAGCAAGACGAACGACTTGGCGCGCCGCGCCACTCGCCGAGCTTCGGCTTGGTCGAGGGGTAGCTCTCCTCGGTGGAGATATTGCAGGTACGGGGTCTGCCAGTTTTGATCAGGCGTGACCTCGCTCCGCTCCCCCTCGATGCGCAGTGCCTCACCCTCGGGGGCCGAGGGTACCTCGAGCCGAGCCGAGGGTGCCTCGGACCGTGCCGAGGGTACCTCGGGCTGAGCCGAGGGTGCCTCGGGCTGGGCCGAGGCCTTCTCGGGCTCGGGCGTGTCGTCGGTCTTGACGGAGGGTTGATGCAGGTCTCGGGAGAATACGTCCGGGGGAACTGTTGTTCGCCCCGAGGCTATTTTAGCCAGCTCGTCCGCAGTCTCGTTGTAGCGTCAGGCGATGTGGTTGAGCTCGAGCCCGTAGAACTTGTCTTCCAGGCGCCGAACCTCATCGCAGTAGGCTTCCATCTTCGGGTCACGGCAGTGGGAGTTCTTCATGACTTGGTCGATGACGAGCTACGAGTCACCGCGAGCGTCGAGGCGTCGGACCCCTAACTCGATGGCGATTCACAACCCGTTCACCAGAGCCTCGTACTCAGCCACGTTGTTGGACGCCGGGAAGTGGAGGCGTAGCACGTAGCGCAGGTGCTTCCCGAGGGGCGAGATGAAGAGTAGGCCCGCGCCGGCCCCCGTCTTCATCAGCAACCCGTCGAAAAACATGGTCCAGAGCTCCGGTTGGATCGGAGCTGTTGGGAGCTGGGTGTCGACTCATTCAGCCACGAAGTCCGCTAAGACCTGGGACTTGATGGCCTTCCGAGGGGCGAACGAGATCGTCTCGCCCATGATTTCCACCGCCCACTTTGCAATTCTACCAGAGGCCTCTCGGGACTGGATGATCTCCCCCAGGGGGAAGGATGACACCACAGTTACCGGATGAGACTCGAAGTAGTGTCGCAACTTCCGCCGCGTTAGGATCACCGCGTACAGCAGCTTCTGAATTTGTGGGTAGCGGATTTTGGTCTCGGACAGTACCTCACTAATGAAGTAGACTGGCCTCTGGATGGGCAATGCATGCCCCTCTTCTCGTCTCTCAACCACAATCGCGGCGCTAACCACCTGAGTGGTCGCGGCGACGTAGATCAAGAGGGCTTCTCCGGCAGCGGGGGGCACCAAGATGGGCGCGTTCGTGAGGAGCGCCTTCAGGTTCCCGAGGGCTTCCTCGGCCTCAGGGGTCCAAGCGAAGCACTCGGCCTTCCTTAAGAGGCAGTACAGAGGCAGGCCTCTTTCGTCGAGGCGCGAGATGAAACGGCTCAGAGCCGCGAGGCATCCCATGACCCTCTGTACGCCTTTCAAGTCCTTGATGGGCCCCATGCTGGTGATGGCTGCGATCTTCTCCGGGTTGGCCTCGATGCCCCGCTCGGAGACGATGAACCCCAAGAGCATGCCTCGGGGGACCCCAAAGACACACTTTTCGGGATTGAGCTTCACGCCTTTTGCCTTGAGACATCGGAATGTCACTTCAAGGTCGGAAAGGAGGTCGGAGGCTTTCCTCGTCTTGACTACGATGTCATCGACGTAGGCCTCGACCGTTCGGCCGATGTGTTCACCGAACACATGGTTCATGCATCGCTGGTACGTTGCACCCGCATTCCTCAAACCAAACGGCATGGTAACATAGCAGTACATGTCGAAGGGTGTGATGAAAGAAGTCGCGAGCTGGTCGGACTCTTTCATCCTGATCTGGTGATACCCTGAGTAGGCATCGAGGAAAGACAGGGTTTCGCACCCAGCAGTGGAATCCACGATTTGATCGATGCGAGGCAGAGGGTAGGAAACTTTCGGACATGCTTTGTTTAGACCAGTGTAGTCTACACACATCCGCCATTTCCCCCTTTCTTTCTCACAAGCACAGGGTTGGCAAGCCATTCGGGATGGAATACCTCTTTGATGAACCCTGCCGCCATTAGCTTGTGGATCTCCTCGCCTATGGCTCTGCGCTTTTCTTCGTCGAATCGGCGCAGAGGCTGCTTCACGGGTCGGGCTCCAGCTTGGATATCCAGGGAGTGCTCGGCGACTTCCCTCGGTATGCCGGGCATGTCCGAGGGACTCCACGCGAAAACGTCGGCGTTTGCGCGGAGAAAGTCGACGAGCACTGCTTCCTATTTGGGGTCGAGCTCGGAGCCGATCCGGATCTGCTTGGAGGCGTCGTTGCAGGGGTCGAGAGGGACGAACTTAACCGTCTCCGCTGGCTCGAAGTTGCCGGCGTGGCGCTTCACGTCTGGCGCCTCCCTAGAGAGGTTCTCCAGGTCGGCGATGAGGGCCTCGGACTCGGCGAGGGCCTCGGCGTACTCCACGCACTCCACGTCGCATTCGTACGCGTGTCGGTACGTGGGCCCGACGGTGATGACCCCGTTGGGGCCCGACATCTTGAGCTTGAGGTAGGTGTAGTTGGGGATGGCCATGAACTTGGCGTAGCATGGCCTCCCCAACACTGCGTGGTAGGTTCCTCGAAACCCGACCACTTCGGACGTGAGGGTCTCCCTTCGGAAGTTGGAGGGCGTCCCAAAGCAGACGGGTAGATCGAGTTGTCTGAGGGGTTGGACGCGCTTCCCGGGGATGATCCCGTGGAAAGGCGCAGCGCCCACCCGGACCGAGGACAGATCGATCCGCAGGAGCCCGAGGGTCTCGACGTAGATGATGTTGAGGCTGCTGCCTCCGTCCATGAGGACCTTGGTGAGCCTAACGTTGCCGATGATGGGGTCGACAACGAGCGGGTATTTCCCCGGGCTCGGCACATGGTCGGGATGGTCCGTCTGGTCGAAGGTGATGGGCTTGTCGGACCAGTCTAGGTAGACTGGCGCCGCCACCTTTACCAAGTAGACCTCCCGACGCTCTTGCTTGCAGTGCCGAGCCGAGGCGTTTGCCACTTGCCCACCATAGATCATGAAGCAGTCGCGGACCTCGGGGAACTCTCTTACCTTGTGATCTTCCTTCTTAGCGTCGTCGAGAGCCTTGCCACCCTCCGCGGGTAGCCCGGCCTTGTGAAAGTGGCGTCGAAGCACGGCACACTCCTCAAGGGTGTGCTTGACGGGCCCCTGATGATAGGGGCACGGCTCCTTGAGCATCTTGTCGAAAAGGTTGGCACCTCCGAGAGGTTTCCGAGGGTTCTTGTACTCGGCGGCGGCGACAAGGTCCGCGTCGGCGGTGTCGCGTTTCGCTTGCGACTTCTTCTTGCCCTTCTTCTTGGTGCCGAGCTGAGTTGACGCCTCGGGAACATCTTCCGGTGGGCGGCCCTGGGGTTGCTTGTCCTTCCGGAAGATGGCCTCAACCGCCTCCTGGCCAGAGGCGAACTTGGTGGCGATGTCCATTAGCTCACTCGCCCTGGTGGGGGTCTTGCGACCCAGCTTGCTCACCAGGTCGCGGTAGGTGGTGCCGGCGAGGAACGCGCCGATGACATCCGAATCGGTGACGTTGGGCAGCTCGGTGCGCTGCTTCGAGAATCGCCAGATGTAGTCCCGGAGAGACTCTCCCGGCTGCTGGCGGCAGCTTTGGAGATCCCAGGAGTTTCCAGGGCGCACGTACGTGCCTTGGAAATTGCCGGCGAAGGCTTGGACCAGGTCGTCCCAGTTGGAGACCTGCCCCAGAGGCAGATGCTCCAGCCAGGCTCGAGCGGTGTCGGAGAGGAACAGGGGGAGGTTGCGGATGATGAGATTATCATCGTCCGTTCCACCCAGCTGGCAGGCCAGCCGATAGTCCGCGAGCCACAGTTCCGGTCTCGTCTCCCCTGAGTACTTTGTGATAGTAGTCGGGGTTCGGAACCGGGTCGGGAACGGTGCCTGTCGTATGGCGCGGCTGAAAGCCTGCGGACCGAGTGGTTCGGGCGAAAGACTCCGATCCTCCCCGCTGTCGTAGCGTCCCCCACGCCTGGGGTGGTAGCCTCGGCGCACCCTCTCGTCGAGGTGGGCCCGACGGCTGTGATGATGGTGCTCGTTGCCGAGGCGACCCGGGGCCGCAGGCCTTTGCGCGTGCGCCCGGTGTGGACTGAGGCTTCCCGCATGAATCGGGAAGTCGCGGCACGATGTTCCGAGGGGTACCCCTGCCTTCGGGAGGCGGAGCTTTCGGCCCGTCGGACCGCGACGTCCTCCAGGAGATTCTTGAGCTCTCCCTGGATACGTCGCCCCTCGGTGGTTGATGGCTCCGGCATCGCGCGGAGAAGTATTGCCGCTGCAGCCAGGTTCTAGCCGACTCCACTGGAATCCGGTGGCGGCCTTACCCTGACGTCGTCGGCGATGCGGTGCTGGATGCCCTGGGGGAGATGATGCGCTTCTCCGGCCGGAGGTTGGCCCGCCCATTCCTGCCCGATGTCCCGGCGGATCGGCACAAGCGTTCCTGCTCTCTCGTCGAGCCTGGCCTGCATCTCGCGGATTTGCTCGAGCTGTGGGTCAGGACCCCCCGCCGGGACGGGGACCACAGCTAGCTCCCGAAGGATGTCGACGCGAGGCACGGGCCTAGGGGGATCACTGTTCTCTGGCATACCAAAATGGTTGCCTTCGCCGGGACCCCCTAGATCGATGTGGAAACATTCGCGACTTGGACCGCAGTCCTCGTCGTCGAGGCTGCGGCTACCGTCGGAACAGTCGGAAAGGCAATAGTCGCACGCGGTCATGAAGTCCCGCATAGCATTGGGGTTACCAAGTCCGGAGAAATCCCAACAGAGGTCGGGCTCGCCATCTTCCTCGGACCCCGAGGGCCCGTAGGTCGAGACGGCCGTCAGCCGGTCCCAGGGTGACCGCACACGATACCCCAGAGGGTTTGGACTCGCCTCTATGAGAATGTCCACCGAAGCGGAGTTGCTTGGCGGGTCGAGGTCGAATCCAAAAGGCGCGAGATGGGAATCGGTCGGTACCTTTTGGTCGACGGGCGGTGACGAAGTCACGTTAGGGACTGATTGCACCGTAGTCTCAGGTACGAGGGTGACGCCTAGCAAGTCCTTCGCGAGCGTGCTGGCATCGTCCGTTTGCTTGAGGTTGGTGTGTTGCGGGGAGGCGGCGCTCGTCTTCGTCTCAGACGCGAGGCCGATGCCCGACGCACTCTCCGTTGGGGCGCCGGCGCCGTCGACTCGCTCGACAGCCAACGAGGTGCCGCTTCCTGCTTGGCCTTGGTTGCCCCGCCTCCTCCTCCGTCGGCGGGGGAGGGGACGGGACAAGCCCGAATGTCGTCCTTCCACCACGTGGGGAAGGCGTCGTCGATTTCCCCGCCGGCGGGCGGGTTGTCGACCGCCATTGTCGCTGTCGCGTGGCGGGGGAAGGAGTATCATGTCGTAGCTACCGTCGAGGGACATGAACTCAAGACTCCCGAAACGGAGCACCGTCCCGGGCTGGAGAGATTGCTGGAGACTGCCCATCTGGAGCTTGACGGGAAGCTGTTCGTCAACACGCAGCAGGCCCCTACCTGGCGCGCCAACTGTCGGTGTTTCGAAACCCGGGGGGGTCCCTGGACCGGCGAGTGAATTGTCGCCGCGTGCCCCAGCCCAGATGGGTCGACGCGAGGCAGAACGCGAAGGGGGGAGAAGAGCAGCCGGAGGGAGACAGGCGTGGGAGGTGGAACCCGCGGCCTTCGTGTTAGCCCCGCGCCCAGGTCGGGTGCGCTTGCAGTAGGGGGTTACAAGCGTCCACGCGGGAGGGAGCGAGCGGCCTTGCGCGAGCGCCGTCCCGTCCTTCCCCGCGCGGCCAACCCTCTGTAAGAGGGACCTGGACCTCCCTTTTATAGGCGTAAGGAGAGGATCCAGGTGTATAATGGGGGTGTAGCAGTGTGCTAACGTGTCTAACGGAGGAGAGCTAGCGCCCTAAGTACATGCCATCGTGGCAGCCGGAGAGGTTTTGGCACCCAGTTCGTGTGATGTCGTGGCCGTCGGAGGAGCGCTGGAGCCTGGCGGAAGGACAGCTGTCGGGGCTGTCGCGTCCTTGCTGACATCCTCTTGCTTCCGTAAGGGGGCTGAGAGCCGCCGTCGTCACAGGGTATGCGGGGCGCCATCATTACTCGTATAGTGGAGCGAGCCGGATGGGACGCCGGTCTTGTTCCCTGTAGCCTGAGTCAGCTCGGGGTAGGGTAATGATGGCGCTTCCTGTCGACGTGGTCGGTCCGTGCCCTAGGTTGGGCGAGGTGGAGGCTCCTCCGAGGTCGAGGTCGAGTCTGTCTTCCAAGGTCGAGGTCGAGTCCGAGCCCCCGGGTCGGACGAGACGGAGACCGTCGGCTGAGGCCAGGGCGGAGTCCGAGCCCTGGGGTCGGGCGAAGCGGAGTTCGTCGTCCTTCGGGGCTGAGCCCGAGTCCGAGCCCTGGGGTCGGGCGGAGCGGAGTTCGTCGTCTTCCGGGGCTGAGCCCGAGTCCGAGCCCTGGGGTCGGGCGGAGCGGAGTTCGTCGTTTTCCGGGGCTGAGCCCGAGTCCGAGCCCTGGGGTCGGGCGGAGCGGAGTTCGTCGTCTTCCGGGGCTGAGCCCGAGTCCGAGCCCTGGGGTCGGGCGAAGCGGAGTTTCCTATGACGCCTGAGGCCTGACTTGGCTGCTGTCAGCCTCACTCTGTCGAGTGGCTCAGTAGTCGGAGCGGCGCAGGCGGCGCTGTCCTCTTGTCAGACCGGTCAATGGAGCGGTGAAGTGACTGCGGTCACTTCGGCTCTGTCGACTGGAGGGCGTGCGTCAGGATAAAGGTGTCAGGCCACCTTTGCATTAAATGCCCCTGCGATTTGGCCGGTTGGCGTGGTGATTTGGCCAAGGTTGCTTCTTGGTGAAGACTGGGCCTCGGGCGGTCGGTTGGCGTGGTGATTTGGCCAAGGTTGCTTCTTGGTGAATACTGGGCCTCGGGCGAGCCGAAGGTGTGTCCGTTGCTGGAGGGAGTCCTCGGGCGAGACGTAAATCCTCCGGGGTCGGCTGCCCTTGCCCGAGGCTGGGCTCGGACAAGACGTGATCGCGTCCCTCGAACGGACCGATCTTTGACTTAATCGCACCATCAGGCCTTTGCAGCTTTGTGCTGATGGGGTTATCAGCTGAGATTTAGGAGCCTTGAGGGTACCCCTAATTATAGTCCCCGACAACAACATTTAAAGTTTAGAGAATAGAGACCGATAGTGTACTTTACCTTTTTTAGATTTATAACTTTTTCCACACATCTAGATATATATTATGTTTAGACACGTGGTAAAAGATATGGATCTAAAAATACTGAAACGTTTTTGGAAAAGACGGAGAAATTAACAGATACTCGTAAGCAGTACGCCGAGTTTCTGAAATTCCTGGTTGTGTTGAAACCTGAATTTGCTGTCCTGTACGATGCTAGTTCTAAAGCTTTTTAGATTTTTTGTTAATAAGATTGTACTTTGCTTATTATTACTAGAGATGTCATGGAAAATGGTTTGAAGTTCTGCCCATAATTTGTTCTGATTGTGCGGGCTACCAAAAACTAGAAGCAATTTATTCGGCTTCAAGACGTCACTGAACTTTCAGCCAATGTTTGCGGCTAAATATAATGATTTCTTTTGTACTTGGACAACAGCAAATGCATCAACAGATAACAGATCACGGTTCTGATGCCAAAAGAATCACTTCCAACATTGAAAAAGTTACAGGACTCTTTGTATGACAACTTACAAAATGGGAAAGTAACTAGAAGTACTTCCCAGCCCCAGATCCATTATGCCCTAGACGGGTTGATCTGAAACAAGTTGAGGCATTTCTTCAGCTAAGAAAATACAACATCTGAACGGAGTACATACTTGGCATTCTTTTTCACAACCCGAGCTTCATGCAGCATACATTTGGCGCCATGTAGGTGGAGGAGTGCCATACCTTGCACTGGAGCAACCTATCATGCAGTAGAGCTCAGATTAGGATCACTCTAAAACGTGTGGCCCTATACCAAGCCATCATATGTATAGCCATATATGATAGGGTCATGCAATGTCGTTTCACCCTCAGGCACCTTTCCAGACTTTTACAGTGGGAAATTACATGATTATGGATGACTGGTGATTAGTCTATTCTAATTGAAGTTCTGAAGAGCAAGAAAGACTCGTATAGCTGTCATGTGCATGACAGATTCCTTAGCTCATACTTTCTCTTGGGCATAATTGTCCCAATCCACACCACAAAGTGGATGGCAGTGCATATAAATATAATCCACTTGGCATGAGTGAGAAACCAGACACAAGACAAAATCCATTTAATTAGCAGCTGTGCAAGTTCTCCACGGAAGAATTTCTTTGGATGTAACAATCAGAGAAACTCGACATGATTTTATCAAAGAGATGAGGATTCTGGAACCAGGAAGTACCTCAGCGACAACTCCACCTCTTTGATCATAAAAGACAGTCTCCCCTCCGACAAGAGCTTGCCCAGATGAATCCTTTGCACTTCCTTTGCCAGAAAGGTATATTAAAAGCGTATAATACGTTTTAGAACCATCCGCGAGGGAGACACTCTCATCGATATGCCGACCAAAACGCTGACCTTCAGTGTACCTGTACGCAACTAAAATCAATATTCGATACCATTCACGACCCAAGCTTTGTAACAATGTGGTTGTTGAGCCGCGGCCCAAGCAACAGATCACTGCTCAACTTGTAACAGTGCATACCTGTAGAACCTGATATTTGGATTCAATCCTGTTGCTACTTTGCCAGAGACGCTGATGTCTGTAAAAATCCTGTTTATTCCTGATTCCCAAATGGCTTGAGCAAGCAATGGATCCGTCACAGATATCCGATCGTTGTCTCTGTAAGCCTCCCCCTTTAGTGGCCCCAAACTGCCCTGGTGCGTGAAGCCCATCGACTCAGCGATATCAATGAAAGCCTTCGCCTCCGCAGAAGTGAAGAAGTCTGGAATCTATAATGAGTTTACAATTACTCAGACGAGACAGAATCAGCTTAATTTAAACCTAGTAATCAGTTGACATAATCAGCATCTTTTTTAAAGAAGCCTATGATACTCTTGGCAGAAATTGGTTACAATCGAACAGCATGCCATCAGCGATGGCTTCTACTTCCAAAAAAGCATCCTTATTATCATGATTCAGGAAACCATCTTGATCTACCATGATTGGCGTTTCCATACAGAGAACAACTTAGCAGAGAACATACTTGCTTGACTAGGTCTAGTTAAAGCTCAAATCAAGATTCTCTAATCCAAAAAAAGAAGACGCCACCAAAATCAACGATGGCCCGTGTAACCATGACTGCTTCTTTGCAGCTTCAATCCTAGCAATTGCTCATCATGAGAAGTGAATAGGGATTCCGGGGAGCCGGAAGGGAGGGCTTACGGTGAGGAGGTGGGAGCCCTTGAGGCGATTGATCTGGAGATCCTTCTTGGGCTTGACCGCCGGCCATCTCCCGCCGCTGCCGCCGCCCTTCTTTACCTTCTTGCCCGCCGAAGCTTTGTTCTGGCGCTGCTGGCCGGCGCCTCCTGCCGCCGGATCCATGGCTGCTGCTCGCCTCTTGTGGTTCGGTGGCATTCAGGGAAACGGAAAAGGCTGTCTGGGCCGAGCCCTCGACTGGGCTTGGGCCACTAGGTCCAATGCATTTTTGCAAAAAGAGCCCCTAAAACAAATGGGTCGCTCTTCCGATGCGGCGGTGGTCCCATCGTCGTCGATGGGTTTCTGCTCCTTCCGCGGCCTCGCGCCCTCGCCCTCCCCTTTCGTCGGATATCACCTGTCGCGCGCCCTACTACTCCGGACCCCGATGCTGCAGTGTCCCCCCCTCGCCCGCCTCCTAACACTCGCTGAACCGAGTTCGTTCCATAATCTCGACGCACCAGTGTGCAGCTCATGGTGAAGAAACGGAGGTTGGGGTCGATTACGTGGCGTTGCTCCGCAACGGATGAATCAATCAGTGGGGAGACAGGTGCTTGCTCCCGGTTCCTGGTAGCGGCGGAACTCGGAGGTTCGCCCGGTGGGCGTCTACAGGTGATTATCTCGTTCTATCGACTTCCGGTTCCCCTTATTTCGGATTCCTGCTGCTACTACGGTGCTTGCGAGATTTATCAGATTGATTAATTAAATGACGGTTGTTTCACTAACATATTTGAGGGGAAAATATCATGTGCAATCACTTATATTGGTGCAAGCGTGCAATCAAGCGGTTTGGTGCATCTAATCTAGATCTAATGATGACTGTTATTTTATATTTAACCCCTTCCACCTAAAACATAGTACCTATTTTACTTTTAACCCCTTCCATATGAAACCGTTTTGGATGTAGACATTGAGAGCCATAGAATTGAAATGGATCCAATACCAAATCTACCTCGGCATTAAAATGGACCTCAATTCTGTGCAAATCAGAGGGGTGGCCCTCGGAATTGACGGTGTGTGTGCGCTTCGGAATTGACCGTGTGTGTGTGCTGCAATTCCACCTCGGTATTGACGTGCAATTCCACCGTCGAATTCCGGCGCCAACCAAACAGCAGTATTCGTCCACACAAATGTCAATTCCGAATTCCACGCTGCAATACTGACATCCAAACGCTGGGTTAGCCAATTTTGAAAATGTCGAATTCCTTTGGTAAACTTTATTAGGTCGTTGTCGGATAAGGTAGTCCGATTCGAATCCGGATATTCTTTCCATTTTATATGTCAGATGATTGTAAGTAGTAGGTTAGTAGTACCTGCAGGTGAGCTACAATCCTTTTTTATCTTATGCAGAAACTACTTTTAGGAACGCAGGAATTTCACAGGAGTGCTATAGAAAATTTTACATGAATTAGTTCAAAAACACAGGAAAAACGCAGGATTCAGGAATTTATACTTCAATCCAAAGGAGACCTTACTTAGAAAAGTATAGAGCCAGATGCACTATTGTTTAACTTTCAAAAAATGGGAACATGTCCAATGTAATAATCATGTTGGTCAAAATCCAGTAGTAACTGATTTTTTAGATAAAGGAACATCGTTCCGGCCTCTTCACCCTCATGGATGAATGGGACCAAAGTAGTAACTGGTATTTTAGGTCGAAAGAGTTCAATGTAAAATAGATACTATGTATCAGATGGAAGAGTTAGATATAAAATAGCAGTGTATCAGATGGAAGAGTTAGATATAAAATAGCAGTCACATTTAGATTTTGCTTGGATGCACCATGCGAACTGAACTGACGAACCACTGATGACCCTGTTGTTGGTTACAAGGTACTAACCTATTAATCTCTGGTGTTGACCTTCCTACAGAAAGCTAGGTGATCTCTTGAATCGATTCAGGAAATATGGAGTTTTCTTTTCTGCTGATACAATGCTGAAGGTGGGGTCAATGTCACTGCGGTGACTTGGGTGACCTATAAGCACTGTTCATATTGTGAGGTTCTCTTGGATATTCAGGAAGGAGCCGCAGATGTTCCCGCCAAGATCTGGGAATGTGGCACACCCAGACAGAGGATTCACCTTGCCCCTGGAATCGATGCTGACGGGGTACTTGAGCAGGTGGCCCTTCATCTCGGTCACATGGCTGGAGATGAATTTCTCCCAGTTCTGCTGTCCGATGTGACGCACCTGCCTCGTGCACTCTAGACTCTCCGGTCTGGTGAAGCTCTCCTCAATGGCTCCGATATGCTCTGCCCATAGAGACATCCTGTACCCGAAAATCTGCAGGTGAAAGCACACCAGATTAGCAAAGCTCATTTGTCTCTATATGAAAATACAATATTTTCCTGTGTTGCCTCTATAGGGATGTACAGTGTTGGCTAGTGAGTTAGTTTTGTTTAGCATTTAGCACTATAATAGAAAAAAAACTCGTTAGCACTAGGATCTCTTTCTGGGTATTCCTAGTTTAACATATAGTCCCATTTCTGTAAGCAGCAAATGTTTGTGCCACTGGCTTCATTGTGAACTCCATTTTCTTCTTAAGGAAACCATACGTAGTTCTACTACGTATTACCGGAAAAAATCTCCTAGGTGTTCTTGGAAGGTTGGAAGGGAAATAACACAATTCAAATTGTGATATGAACTTCTGTTTTTGTCATTTTGCCATAGAAAACATGATATACAAAACAAGGTAGCACTGCAGCAGTGCTGCAATACCAAGTTACCAACTTATCATAACTGAGGCATATTACCTGTCCACGAGGAGCAGAAAGCATATTTGCCCATGTATGCTGGGGTTGGTATGCAGCCATTGCAATCTCTGTATCTCTAGTTCCTTCCATGGATCTCTGGTTGATGTTAGCGGATCCAATTATCACATATTCATCATCCACAATCATGCCTTTCGAGTGCACATACACCATGAATCTCCTATTCTTCCGAGCTTGGTCCTGATTGGATATCCAAGTTGCAGCATAATTGTATTTTTTTGGGGGAAATCAGTACGTTCTTCAGTTTTGGGCATTTCTAAAGTGTGCCGCAATCAGCAGCAGAAAACAGAACAATAGTCTGCAGTCTAACCTGTGGGTTACTGGCTGAGAATGGTCCACTAGATGTGCAAGTAGTGTCCTCAGCTTCACGGTTACCAAGGCAGAAGAAATTCAGGTAATCCTGTGGCTCATATGTACCATCTAGTCCTACTTCTTTCAAGGCCTTATAGATTATCTCATACATCATTTGCATTGTCATTTTCTACATTGTAAAAGGAAAGAAAAACGAGTTACATGAGATAAGTTACTATGCTGTTTCAAAAAGAGTATATTGAAAATGGCAATTTTGCAAAGCCCACTGTTGGCAATGGCAAACTTCCAATTTTCTCGCCGCAGAGGGAGGCACACGACTAAAGGTTTATGAAAGAGATAATACACTGATCCTAAACAAGGTGAAAAAAAATCCTAATCCTAATACAAGCCAAATTCTAACACAGATAATAAATGGGTTCTAAGACCTAACCTGCCAATAAAGAATCCTTTGCGTAGGAGTACCAGTAGGATTGCCCTCAGGCCACATTGGAACTACTATATAAGCTGAAAATCTCTCATTCGAATAAATCTTGTTTGCAATTTTCAGTGCTATCTCAATGGGTATCAGATTATTAGCACCTGCAATGTACTGTACTTCAGAGTCCTGAATTTTGGAAACTTCAGATGATCATAGGGGAGAAGTAGATTTTTATGCTCACCGACATCTCTATGTGAATCCCAGTTAAATGAAGAGCCAAGGAAGTACTGGTTCTCAATATAGATGAAATGTTGAGCACCTCGGATGGCATTCACATATGCTGTATGCACGCTCATATCAATCAGTACATTTTTCCCACAAACAAGATTCTGTTAATCAAAGCAAAAGTTTATATTAAGCAAAAACAATGAAGCACTGAATATGTGGTCAACATAGGTATAGTCTAGTACATTTACCTTACTAGTGGCCTCCCGTGGATCTTTTGGAAAACCCTTGACAGAATTCGAATCAATTGATCGGAAAATCTGCTTTCCAGGTGAAATTTGCTCAGGGCTCGACCATGAATGTCAGAATTATTTATTTTGCAGTGATTTATGGAGCCCTTTGGTAGACTTACCTGCACGTCCCATCTCTCTGGATCATCGTCATTTGAATAGATTTCGTCGTCAATAGCGATAATATCAGGTATCTTGTTGATCCACAGCAGCGAATCATTATGCGACCTCGACAATTTTGACAGTTTCTTAGCGGCACTGCGCTTTGATGCCTTTAACCAGCGCTCCTCAAAGTTTTTCAGGACATCGTATGCTGCTGGACCGTCGATCTTGGAATGCAAGTCATGCCATGGCTCTCTTGGGCCGCGAGCATCTTCAACCTGAGAGTAAATTATCGGCACATGAGGATCTAACAAAATGGCGACAAGCTTCCTGTCTCCTAATAAAGGAAAAACAAAATGGAACGAAGTTCCAGAACAACAAGGATGGAATTCTTTTTGTGGCCATTGCATAAGGTTCTTAGTAAATTCAGTTTGATACGGTAAATGTGGAAAACTACGCTCACCGCAAAATTTGGGTTGTAGTAGTCTTCCTTGTGAAATGTCTGAAGAGTTCGAAATAGAGTGTGCTTTGGTGTATCATATCGGCCTCCACATAGATCAAGTCCTCCCACAAAAGCAACAATCTTCCTTCTATGATTCCCAGCGTCAGCATCCAAGATCACTGTCTTCTGGTGATGAGTAAAGATAGTGCCTGTTTCCTGGAAACAATGGTTATTACAATCAGTGCAGATTCCAGATCGATGGCAGTGTGCTTATGTGGTTGTCAGACATCACAATAGTTTAAGCTGAAGTATAAGACCTGTTGCTTCACCCAGCTGTGTCTCTTCCCCGCAGATCGTGGGCAAAGCAGTATGTGGACCGAAGAGTGCTTGAAAAATCTCCGGGTCTCCTCATCCCTTGTGCCCATGTAACCTTCCTACAGGCAAGAATCCAATAAGCAAACAGGCTTCTACAACAGCATGGGTACTACTAACTACGGCGTGTACCATCTTGATGCCAAGGAGTCTCCGGGACGTGGGATCGTCCCACACGAGCAGCAGCACCCGCACGCCCTCCTGCGACTTCCTCCTGAGCAGGTCGCCGAGCGCCATGTCGTCGTGGCCGTCGCGCACCAGGTGGATGGTGTGGAACACGGACCACCCGGTGATGTAGATGAGCCTCCGGGCCTGGCATATGGCGTCGTAGACGTCGCGCCAGCACTGGCCGTGCCGGTAGCAGTCGCCGTTGCCGAGCCTTACCTCCGGCAGCGTTCCGTCGGGCACGTGCGCGTCCTGGTACAGCGTGACCTTCCCGCCCCGGCGCAGCGGGAAGTAGGTCCTGGGCACGCCGGCGAAGTCCGGGCCCGGGGTGACGCCGTGGTGGTACATGGTGAGCCTCGCCACGGGCACGTACTGCACGGACAGCCGGAGCACGGCCCCCGGCGCGCACTCCTTGCCGTTGCGCTCCAGGACCGGGTACGCGCCCTCGACCATGTCCCCGGCCTGCAGCTGGTCGGCGCGGACGGCGACGACGCCGATGAGCTCCGCGCCCACGACGTCGCTGTCCTTGACGACGAAGTTGACGGTGGCGGCCTCGTGCGCGACGGGCACCAGGAACTGCTGCGCCCACACGGGGTTCTCGTCGTCGGGGATGACGAAGGTGCGCGCCACCACCGCGGAGGCGACCTGCACCGTCACGTACGGGTCGCTGGTCATGCCCTCCGACGGCTTGCACAGCAGGTCCCGCATCCTCTTGGACAGGATGTCCTTGTTGGGCAGGTTCCTCGCCTCGTGGATCCAGATGTCCAGGCTGCCGTGCAGCAGCACCGCCGGCGCGTCCCCGGCGGAGCCATGCACCAACCAAGAGACGCTCTCGTCGTCGTCCTGCACGGGCATCGTCTGCCTCGATCCGATGGCACGGGGTTCCGCGGCCTCGTCTCACTGACTCCTCTTCCCCCTCCCCTTGGTGGTGCATGCATCCTCTCTTTGTCGTGTCGTGTGTACCCGGTTCGTCGCCCCGCGGATCGGCCGCTTCCGCTCCCTGAATTGCTTGCTGTACCGGGATATATGGGCTCTCAAGGCCCAACGTGCTTTGCAAACTAGTAGTGTTCATTTACCTTAACTATTTGTTTCCTTCTCGATACCAAACAGGACAGACAGGTACAGTCCGGTAGTGCAGCGTCGTGCACTGGCCACGGACACGGGGACGGGGGGAGCCACGCGCGCACGAGACCCCGTACCAGACACACCCTGCGTGCCGCATTCGATTTGGCCCTTGAAACCTCGATCCTATCCCCTGCCTCTGATCGCTGTTGCTGCTGTACCTGTGCCTGCCTCCGTGGTCCCGCGTCCCAGTCCAGGCCGCCTGGAGACGACGGACACGGGGAGCCGGCGGCCCCGCCTCTCGGGCTCGGGCCCAAGCATGCACCGGCACAGCAGCCGGACGCCGGACGTCCTCGTCGTTTGTACTACTACTTGATTGCATTGCATTGCATTGCACTGCACTGCATTTGCCTCACGCATGCGTGTCCTGTCCTGTCCTGTCCTGTCCTGTTCCTGGCAGCCAGCGCCGGGCCTCTGCTGTCTGCTCCAAAGGGCGCTCAAGGCTCGTTTCGTTCATCTGTGTGTGTCACACATTCACTCGCTCATTGTCGCTCACTCGCTCCTGCTAGTGCGTGTGAGCTGTGCAGTGTGAACCTCGTGATCTCGCTGACTCGTTGACCTGGCCGGCCACAGAAGCCCACAGGCCCAGCAAGGCCCAGCAGCAGCAGCAGCATTTGCCGCGCTTCAGCTCCCATTCATTGGGCGTGTTTGGTTCGGCTTTTTTCTGACCAGCTTATCTGAAAAGCTGGCTGTGGAAAAAAGCTGGCTGTTAGGAAAAGCTGGTGGTTAGAATTTAGGTGTTTGGTTCGCCAGCTGTGCAGAAAAGCTGTTCGTGAGAATCTACGTGTTTGGATAATCAGATTCTGAAATTGCAGATTCTGTTCGAAGAAACGATAAAATGAAACCCATAACGATGAAAAGGTCATTACACAATAATTAGAGCAGTTGATTACATCATTAGTCCCGTTACATTGTCATACTTAACTACGCCACTAAAGCATTAGCAATTGCATCTCGAAAAGCACTCATGTCTAACTCATCAGATGTGGTACTACTACTCTCACTTAAAGGTACATCATGACTGCTGCTACTAGGTCCTACTTCATCAAAGTCTCTATCGTGTAGAGCACTCTCTCTAATGAAGTTATGCAATGTCATACAAGCAATAATTATCTTCGATTGTTTGGTAAGCGAAAATGAAGGGAGACTTAATAGAACTCTCCACTTCATTTTAAGCACCCCAAACGATCGCTCTATAACATTGCGTAGCGAAGAGTGTGTGAAAGTCGCCTAGAGGGGGGGTGAATAGGGCGAAACTGAAAATCACAAAAATAATCACAACTACAAGCCGGGTTAGCGTTAGAAATATAAACGAGTCCGCGAGAGAGGGCGCAAAACAAATCGCAAGCAAATGAAGAGAGTGACACGCGGATTTGTTTTACCGAGGTTCGGTTCTCGCAAACCTACTCCCCGTTGAGGAGGCCACAAAGGCCGGGTCTCTTTCAACCCTTCCCTCTCTCAAACGGTCCCTCGGACCGAGTGAGCTTTTCTTCTTCTCAATCAAACGGGAACAAAACTTCCCCGCAAGGGCCACCACACAATTGGTGCCTCTTGCCTTGGTTACAATTGAGTTTAGATCACAAGAACAAGTGAGAAAGAAAGAAAGCGATCCAAGCGCAAGAGCTCAAAAGAACACGGCAAATCTCTCTCGCTAGTCACTAAAAGCTTGAGTGGAATTGGAGAGGATTTGATCTCTTTGGTGTGTCTAGAATTGAATGCCTAGCTCTTGTAAGTGGTTGAGAAGTGGAAAACTTGGATGCAATGAATGGTGGGGTGGTTGGGGTATTTATAGCCCCAACCACCAAAAGTGGCCGTTGGGAGGCTGTCTGTTCGATGGCGCACCGGACAGTCCGGTGCACACCGATGCCGTTGGATTTTGACCGTTGGAGTTCTGTCTTCTGGGCCCGCCTGGATGTCCGGTGCACACCGGACATGTACTGTTTGATGTCCGGTGCACCTGCTTCCGCGTGCCTGACATCTGCGCTCGACTGGCGCGCATTAAATGCGCCTGCAAGTGACCGTTGGCGCGAAGTAGCCGTTGCCCCGGGGTTGCACCGGACAGTCCGGTGTACACCGGACATGTCCGGTGAATTATAGCGGAGCAGTCTTCGCGAATTCCCGAGAGTGGCGAGTTCCGGAGCGGCGTCTCAAATGAGCACCGGACACTGTCCGGTGTACACCGGACAGTCCGGTGAATTTTAGCGCGCAAGCTCTGGAAAATTCTCGAGGGCGACGAGTTTGAGCTGAAGTCCTTTGGTGCACCGGACACTGTCCGGTGTACACCGGACAGTCCGGTGTACACCGGACAGTCCGGTGTGCCAGACCAGAGGGGCCTTTGGTTGCTCCTTTGCCCTTTTGTTGAACTCAACACATGGTCATTTTATTGGCTAAGTGTGAACCTTTTGCACCTGTATAACTTATACACTAGAGCAAACTAGTTAGTCCAATTATTTGTGTTGGGCAATTCAACCACCAAAATTATTTAGGAACTAGGTGTAAGCCTAATTCCCTTTCAATCTCCCCCTTTTTGGTGATTGATGCCAACACAAACCAAAGCAAATATAGAAGTGCATAATTGAACTAGTTTGCATAAGGTAAGTGCAAAGGTTGTTTGGAATTGAGCCAATAAATACTTACATGATGCGCATGGATTGTTTTCTTTGTTTTTGACATATTGGACCACGCTTACACCACAAGTTTTGTTTTTACAAACTCTTTTGTAAATTCTTTTCAAAGTCCTTTTGCAAGATAGTCAAAGGTAAATGAATAAGATTTTGCAAAGCATTTTCAAGTTTTGAAATTTTCTTCCTTTGACCCAAATGCTTTTCCTTTGACTAAACAAAACTCCCCCTCAAATAGAGTCTCCTCTTAGTGTTCAAGAGGGTTTTAAGACATCAATTTTGAAAATACTACTTGCACCCCCTTTAGAACACAAAGAGATACCAATTTTGAAATTTACCAATTGAAAATCATCAATTTTAAAAATTAGGGTGGTGGTGCGGTCCTTTTGCTTTGGGCTCATATTTTCTCCCCCTTTGGCATGAATCGCCAAAAACGGAATCATTAGAGCCCAATGAAGTACTTTCTCCTCCTTTGGTCATAAAATAAATAAGTGAAGATTATACCAAAGTTGGAGAGATGCTCGGAGTGACGGCGAAAGATGAGTAGTCGAGTGGAGTGGAAGCCTTGTCTTCGCCGAAGACTCCAATTCCCTTTCAATATACCTATGACTTGGTTTGGAATATACTTGAAAACACATTAGTCATAGCATATATAAAGGAGATATGATCAAAGGTATACATGTGAGCTATGTGTGCAATTTAGCAAAAGAAATTCCTAGAATCAAGAATATTAAGCTCATGCCTAAGTCTGGTAAAAGATTGTTCATCAAGTGGCTTGGTAAAGATATCGGCTAATTGATCTTTAGTGTTAATGTATGAAATCTCGATATCCCCCTTTTGTTGGTGATCCCGAAGAAAATGATACCGAATGGCTATGTGTTTAGTGCGGCTATGCTCGACGGGATTGTCGGCCATTTTGATTGCACTCTCATTGTCACATAGCAAGGGGACTTTGGTTAATTTGTAACCGTAGTCCCGCAGGGTTTGCCTCATCCAAAGCAATTTCGCGCAACAATGACCTGCGGCAATATACTTGGCTTCGGCGGTAGAAAGAGCGACCGAATTTTGCTTCTTTGAAGCCCATGACACCAAGGATCTTCCCAAGAACTGGCAAGTCCCCGATGTGCTCTTCCTGTTAATCTTACACCCCGCCCAATCGGCATCCGAATAACCAATCAAATCAAAAGTGGATCCCCGAGGGTACCAAAGCCCAAACTTAGGAGTATAAGCCAAATATCTCAAGATTCGTTTTACGGCCGTAAGGTGTGATTCCTTAGGGTCGGCTTGGAATCTTGCACACATGCAAACGGAAAGCATAATGTCCGGTCGAGATGCACATAAATAAAGCAATGAACCAATCATCGACCGGTATACCTTTTGATCCACGGACTTACCTCCCGTGTCGAGGTCGAGATGCCCATTGGTTCCCATGGGAGTCTTGATGGGCTTGGCATCCTTCATTCCAAACTTGCTTAGGATATCTTGAGTATACTTCATTTGGCTAATGAAGGTGCCCTCTTGGAGTTGCTTGACTTGGAAACCTAGAAAATACTTCAACTCCCCCATCATTGACATCTCGAATTTCTTTGTCATGATCCTACTAAATTCTTCACATGTAGATTCGTTAGTAGACCCAAATATGATATCATCAACGTAAATTTGGCATACGAACAAATCATTGTCAAGAGTTTTAGTGAATAAAGTAGGATCGGCTTTGCCGACTTTGAAGCCATTAGAAATAAGGAAATCTCTAAGGCATTCATACCATGTTCTTGGGGCTTGCTTGAGCCCATAAAGCGCCTTAGAGAGCCTATAGACATGATTAGGGTACTCACTGTCTTCAAAGCCGGGAGGTTGCTCAACATAGACCTCCTCCTTGATTGGTCCATTGAGGAAGGCACTCTTCACGTCCATTTGATAAAGCTTGAAGCCATGGTAAGTAGCATAGGCCAATAATATGCGAATTGACTCAAGCCTAGCTACGGGTGCATAGGTTTCACCAAAATCCAAACCTTCGACTTGTGAATACCCCTTGGCCACGAGTCGAGCTTTGTTCCTTGTCACCACACCATGCTCGTCTTGCTTGTTGCGGAAAACCCACTTGGTTCCTACAACATTTTGATTAGGACGTGGAACTAAATGCCATACCTCATTCCTTGTGAAATTGTTGAGCTCCTCTTGCATCGCCATCACCCAATCCGAATCTTGAAGTACTTCCTCTACCCTGTGTGGCTCAATAGAGGAAACAAAAGAGTAATGTTCACAAAAATGTGCAATACGAGATCGAGTAGTTACCCCCTTATGAATGTCGCCGAGGATGGTGTCGACGGGGTGATCTCGTTGTATTGCTTGGTGGACTCAAGGGTGTGGCGGCCTTGGTTGTTCATCCTCCTTGTCTTCATCATTTGCATCTCCTCCTTGATCGTTGCCGTCATTTTGAGGTGGCTCATCTTCTTGATCTTCTTGTTCAATATCTTGAGCCTCATTCTCAATTTGAGTTGGTGGAGATGCTTGCGTTGAGGAGGATGGTTGATCTTGTGTATGTGAAGGCTCTTCGGATTCCTTAGGACACACATCCCCAATAGACATGTTCCTTAGCGCTATGCATGGAGCCTGTTCTTCACCTATCTCATCAAGATCAACATGCTCTACTTGAGAGCCGTTAGTCTCATCAAACACAACGTCACAAGATACTTCAATAAGTCCTGAGGACTTATTAAAGACTCTATATGCCCTTGTGTTTGAGTCATATCCTAGTAAAAAGCCTTCTACAGTTTTAGGAGCAAATTTAGATTTTCTACCTCTTTTGACAAGAATAAAACATTTGCTACCAAAAACTCTAAAATATGAAACATTTGGCTTTTTACCGGTTAGGAGTTCATAGGATGTCTTCTTGAGGATTCGGTGAAGATATAACCGGTTGATGGCGTAGCAGGCGGTGTTGACCGCCTCGGCCCAAAACCGATCCGGTGTCTTGTACTCATCAAGCATGGTTCTTGCCATGTCCAATAGAGTTCGATTCTTCCTCTCGACTACACCATTCTGTTGTGGGGTGTAGGGAGAAGAGAACTCATGCTTGATGCCCTCCTCCTCAAGGAAGCCTTCTATTTGAGAGTTCTTGAACTCCGTCCCATTGTCGCTTCTAATTTTCTTGATCCTTAAGCCGAACTCATTTTGAGCCTGTCTCAAGAATCCCTTTAATGTCTCTTGGGTATGAGATTTATCCTGCAAAAAGAACACCCAAGTGAAGCGAGAATAATCATCCACAATAACTAGACAGTACTTACTCCCGCCGATGCTTATGTAAGCGATCGGGCCGAATAAATCCATGTGTAGGAGCTCCAGTGGCCTGTCACTAGTCATGATGTTCTTGTGTGGATGATGAGTGCCAACTTGCTTCCCGGCTTGGCATGCGCTACAAATCCTGTCTTTCTCAAAATTAACATTTGTTAGTCCTAAAATGTGCTCTCCCTTTAGAAGCTTATGAAGATTCTTCATTCCAACATGGGCTAGTCGGCGGTGCCAGAGCCAACCCAAGTTAGTCTTAGCAACCAAGCAAGTGTCGAGTTCAGCTCTATCAAAATCTACCAAGTATAGCTGACCCTCTAACACTCCCTTAAATGCTATTGAATCATCACTTCTTCTAAAGACAGTAACACCAGTATCAGTAAATAGACAGTTGTAGCCCATTTGACACAATTAGGATACGGAAAGCAAATTGTAATCTAAAGAATCTACAAGAAAAACATTGGAAATAGTATGGTCAGGTGATATAGCAATTTTACCCAAACCTTTGACCAAACCTTGATTTCCATCCCCGAATGTGATAGCTCGGTGGGGATCTTGGTTTTTCTCATATGAGGAGAACATCTTTTTCTCCCCTGTCATGTGGTTTGTGCACCCGCTGTCGAGTATCCAACTTGAGCCCCCGGATGCATAAACCTACAAAACAATTTTAGTTCTTGATTTTAGGTACCCAAACGGTTTTGGGTCCTTTGGCATTAGAAACAAGAACTTTGGGTACCCAAACACAAGTCTTGGAGCCCTTGTGTTTGCCCCCAACAATCTTGGCAACTACCTTGCCGGATTTGCTAGTGAGCACATAAGAAGCATCAAAAGTCTTAAATGAAATAGCATGATTATTTGATGCATTAGGAGTTTTCTTTTTAGGCAACTTGGCACGGGTTGGTTGCCTAGAACTAGATGTCTCACCCTTATACATAAAAGCATGATTAGGGCCAGAGTGAGACTTCCTAGAATGAGTTTTCCTAATTTTGCTCTCAGGATAGCCGGCAGGGTACAAAATGTAACCCTCGTTATCCTGAGGCATGGGAGCCTTGCCCTTGACAAAGTTAGATAAATTCTTTGGAGGGGCATTAAGTTTGACATTGTCTCCCCTTTGGAAGCCAATGCCATCCTTGATGCCAGGGCGTCTCCCATTATAGAGCATACTTCTAGCAAATTTAAACTTTTCATTTTCTAAGTTATGCTCGGCAATTTTAGCGTCTAATAATGCTATATGATCATTTTGTTGTTTAATTAAAGCCATGTGATCATGAATAGCATTGATATCAACATCTCTACATCTAATACAAATAGAAACATGCTCAACATTAGATGTAGAGGGTTTGCAAGATTTTAGTTCAATAACCTTAGCATGTAATAAATCATTTTTAGTCCTAAGGTCGGAAATAGTGGTATTGCAAACATCAAAATTCTTAGCCTTAGCAAGCAATTTTTCATTCTCAATCTTAAGGCTAGCAAGAGACTCATTCAACTCATCAATTCTAGCAAGTAAATCAATATTATCATCTTTAGAATTGGAAGTTGAAGCATTGCAAACATGTGAATCAACCTTAGCAATTAATCTAGCATTTTCATTTCTAAGGTTGGCAATAGTGTCATGGCAAGTGCTTAGCTCACTAGATAATTTGTTACATTTTTCTACCTCTAGAGCATAAGCATTTTTAACCTTAACATGCTTCTTATTTTCTTTAATAAGGAATTCTTCTTGGGAATCCAAGAGATCATCCTTCTCATGAATAGCACTAATCAATTCATTTAATTTTTCTTTTTGTTGCATGTTGAGGTTAGCAAAAAGAATGCGCAAGTTATCCTCCTCATTTTTATCATCATCCTCATCACTAGATGTTTCATATTTAGTGGAGGACCTTGATTTTACCTTCTTTTTGCCGTCCTTGGCCATGAGACACTTGTGGCCGACGTTGGGGAAGAGGAGGCCTTTGGTGACGGCGATGTTGGCGGCGTCCTCGTCGGAGGATGAGTCGGTGGAGCTCTCGTCGGAGTCCCATTCGCGGCACACGTGGGCATCGCCGCCCTTCTTCTTGTGGTACCTCTTCTTTTCTCTCCTCTTGCCCTTCTTGTCGTCGCCCCTGTCACTGTCACTAGACATAGGACATTTTGCAATAAAGTGACCGGGCTTACCACACTTGTAGCAAACCTTCTTGGAACGGGGTTTGTAGTCCTTCCCCTTCCGTTGCTTGAGGATTTGCCGAAAGCTTTTGATGATTAAGGCCATCTCCTCATTGTCGAGCTTGGAGGCGTCAATTGGTTGTCTACTTGGTGTAGACTCCTCCTTCTTTTCCTCCGTGGCCTTGAAGGCCACCGGTTGCGCCTCGGATGTGGAAGGTTCGTCAAGCTCGTTGATCTTCTTTGAGCCCTTAATCATGCATTCAAAGCTCACAAAATTCCCGATAACTTCCTCGGGGGTCATTAGTGGATATCTAGGATTACCACGAATTAATTGAACTTGAGTGGGGTTAAGGAAAATAAGTGCTCTTAAAATAACCTTAACCACCTCGTGGTCATCCCATTTTTTGCTCCCGAGGTTGCGCACTTGGTTCACCAAGGTCTTGAGCCGATTGTACATGTCTTGTGGCTCCTCCCCTTGGCGAAGACGAAAGCGACCGAGCTCCCCCTCGATCGTTTCCCGCTTGGTGATCTTGGTGAGTTCATCACCCTCGTGCGCCGTCTTGAGAAGATCCCAAATCTCCTTTGCGTTCTTCAACCCTTGCACTTTGTTGTATTCCTCCTTGCTTAGAGAGGCAAGGAGAATGGTTGCGGCTTGGGAGTTGAAGTGCTCGATTTGGGCCACTTCGTCCGTGTCATAATCCTCATCCCCTATTGATGGTACCTGTACTCCAAACTCAACAACATTCCATATACTTTTGTGGAGTGAGGTTAGATGAAATTTCATTAAATCACTCCACCTAGCATAATCTTAGCCGTCAAAAGTTGGCGGTTTGCCTAATGGAACGGAAAGTAATGGAGTATTTCTAGATGTACGGGGATAGTTTAAGGGGATCTTACTAAACTTCTTGCGCTCTTGGCGCTTAGAAGTTACGGACGGTGCATCGGAGTCGGAGGTGGATGTTGATGAAGTGTCGGTCTCGTAGTAGACCACCTTCCTCATCCTCTTGTGCTTGTCCCCACTCCGATGCGGCTTGTGAGAAGAAGATTTTTCCTTCTTCTCCTTGTGGTGAGAAGAGGAAGATCTTTTCTCCTTCCGCTTGGAGGAGTTCTTCTTCTTCTCCCTTCTCTTGGTGCGGGACTCTTCCGATGAAGTGCTCCCTTGGCTTGTAGTGGGCTTGTTGTCGCCGGTCTCCATCTCCCTCTTGGTGTGATCTCCCGACATCACTTCGAGCGGTTAGGCTCTAATGAAGCACCGGGCTCTGATACCAATTGAAAGTCGCCTAGCGGGGGGGTGAATAGGGCGAAACTGAAAATCACAAAAATAATCACAACTACAAGCCGGGTTAGCGTTAGAAATATAAACGAGTCCGCGAGAGAGGGCGCAAAACAAATCGCAAGCAAATGAAGAGAGTGACACGCGGATTTGTTTTACCGAGGTTCGGTTCTCGCAAACCTACTCCCCGTTGAGGAGGCCACAAAGGCCGGGTCTCTTTCAACCCTTCCCTCTCTCAAACGGTCCCTCGGACCGAGTGAGCTTTTCTTCTTCTCAATCAAACGGGAACAAAACTTCCCCGCAAGGGCCACCACACAATTGGTGCCTCTTGCCTTGGTTACAATTGAGTTTAGATCACAAGAACAAGTGAGAAAGAAAGAAAGCGATCCAAGCGCAAGAGCTCAAAAGAACACGGCAAATCTCTCTCGCTAGTCACTAAAAGCTTGAGTGGAATTGGAGAGGATTTGATCTCTTTGGTGTGTCTAGAATTGAATGCCTAGCTCTTGTAAGTGGTTGAGAAGTGGAAAACTTGGATGCAATGAATGGTGGGGTGGTTGGGGTATTTATAGCCCCAAACACCAAAAGTGGTCGTTGGGAGGCTGTCTGTTCGATGGCGCACCGGACAGTCCGGTGCACACCGGACATGTCCGGTGCCCCCGCCACGTCATCAATGCCGTTGGATTTTGACCGTTGGAGTTCTGTCTTCTGGGCCCGCCTGGATGTCCGGTGCACACCGGACATGTACTGTTTGATGTCCGGTGCACCTGCTTCCGCGTGCCTGACATCTGCGCTCGACTGGCGCGCATTAAATGCGCCTGCAGGTGACCGTTGGCGCGAAGTAGCCGTTGCCCCGGGGTTGCACCGGACAGTCCGGTGTACACCGGACATGTCCGGTGAATTATAGCGGAGCAGTCTTCGCGAATTCCCGAGAGTGGCGAGTTCCGGAGCGGCGTCTCAAATGAGCACCGGACACTGTCCGGTGTACACCGGACAGTCCGGTGAATTTTAGCGCGCAAGCTCTGGAAAATTCCCGAGGGCGACGAGTTTGAGCTGAAGTCCTTTGGTGCACCGGACACTGTCCGGTGTACACCGGACAGTCCGGTGTGCCAGACCAGAGGGGCCTTTGGTTGCTCCTTTGCCCTTTTGTTGAACTCAACACATGGTCATTTTATTGGCTAAGTGTGAACCTTTTGCACCTGTATAACTTATACACTAGAGCAAACTAGTTAGTCCAATTATTTGTGTTGGGCAATTCAACCACCAAAATTATTTAGGAACTAGGTGTAAGCCTAATTCCCTTTCAGTGTGCATAGTTAAAAACTTCTTTGCTACCAATAGGTTGCCTCGCATTGTGCCATTCGGAAATGTGGTACTTCTGACCCTTATAAGGTGCAAGGTAGCCCTTTCTATTTGGATAACCTGAATCGACAAGATAGTATTTACCTGCACAAACATGAAATACATAAGTTCAATACGTAACCAAGTAATTAATAGCATATGTCATAAAAACAAGATATATAATTGTATACCTTCTGGTGGCTGGGGGAACCTGTCGGCATAAGTTATCAAAGTATCTTGTAGTACTCTAGTGTCATGTACGGATCTAGGCCATCCTGTGACAACGAATGTGAACCTCATATCGAAGTCACAAACGGCCATTACATTCTGTGAAGTGTAACCGTGCCGTCCAATATATTTGGCTTGCTCTGAGGCAGGGACTGCCGCTGGAAAGTGACTACCATCAATTGCTCCTATGCAGTCCTTGAAGTGTGGCCAAAATCTCGCCTCTCGCAAACGCGGATGAATCTCGGTGAAATATGGGTCTTTGGGCTTAATGATGTCAGATGACATCTTAAACAGTGCATCAAGGACTTCACTATACTTGCGACTAATTGTTTCCAATGAGTGACCAAACTTATTTCGTATTTGCCTAAAGGACTGTGGACCACCACATGCCCACAAAAAAATGCCAAGTGCTTCCATAGTACTGACACCCCGGCTTGGAATCAGACCATAATTGTCCACCAATGTGTCATGCAATCGTCTAAACACAGTTCGTCGCATGCGAAACATATCGAAGCAGTCGTTACTATTGTCCAACGTTCTCTCCACCCATTGCAAACCAGTTTCAACCAATGTTCTTCTAGGAACCTGACTGATATTCCTGCCCCAAACATCTACAGCACATATAGCAACCACCAATTCTGCATCTCTGTCATCCATTTCATTATCAAATGTGTGTGCAGCAGGGTCAGACATCTGCATGCACACAAAAAACAGAGACATATTCATATGTAACAACACTTGACATATCAATGTACAACCACAGTTTACAAGCCACATATATTCAGTATTCAAATGAGACAGAACGTTCACATTGTTCACAAGCAGACAACTCAGATTATTAAAATACAAGTTCAACTCGAATATCTGGAAAATTGTTTGAAAGGGAAACTGATGCGCACGACAAGTTTATTACTCAGTACAATGAAACGACAAGACTCATAAAACAGACACAAATAACGGTAATACTGAATAAGCCTCTGTTGTCGGACCACCAGCAGCTAAGTGCACTTTTTAAGATCTATCTCGTAAGCATTGCGAAGCCAAGCGATCCTTCCTTCTTTTGTCTGCAAGTTTGCAAAAATATCTCTATACTTTTTCTCAGTCAATAGATGAGTGGCAAACAAATGTAATTGGCTTCCTTCTGGTGATCCATCATCCATAACTTGTTGCAGCTGCTTTTTAATCTCAAGTCGAACAGGGTCATTGTCAGTAGAGGTAATGGACTTGTTAGTGGTCATTGAACGCGACTCAAACGCCTCCACTAGTCTTCTCATGTACTCTTCCCTCGAATCTTTTTTCTTCTTTGGTTTTGGAGAATCATGGCGCATCTTACGCTTCCCAGTTGCATTTGTGCAGGGGTCAGGTGTGCTGTTTTCACCCCCACCTAAAGTGGCTTCCAAATGATCATCAGATGATGAATTAGCATCCTCAACTCCAGGAACCAGGGTTCTTTCATTTGTGCAGACAATGGGTCCAAACATAACCTTTAGCTCATCCTCATTCTCTAGGGGGCTGTTTTGAACATAATACAACCTGGCATTGCCTGCACCAACATGGTAGTTCCTAGTTTGAGATGGCCAAATACTATTGTTAGTCTACAAAACAAAAAAAGATCTACTTACTTCATTTTGCTTGGCCCACCACTCATCTGGCGCACTGATTGAACCAGTATGAGGGTCTCGCCCAAGACCTGTAGCCCTTTCATTTAGAGTTTTCCACTGGGTGAACATTCTCTTCAACGAGTCCCACCTATTCTTCATTTGATCCCTTGTGTACGTGCGACCAGTGCGTTCCTTAAACTTTCTTATGAGGTTAGCATACCCTTCGGCGTTTAGGAATTGTTGTGGCCTGTTCCGTGCATTGACCTCTTCTACACATATTTCTGTGTAAATTTTTGTTGCTCTACTATCCCACTTAGCAATGACCTTGCCAGACTTGTCCATCTAGTGCAAAACAAGTGTACACGATTGAAAATATGTATTGAAGTGCAGTTACTAGGACAACAAAATGAACAGGTAATAAGAACATAAAGTACTTCCTTAAGGAGTCACATTCGTTTGCCATAATTACATATAAGGACTGACCAAATTAAAGTGCTGGTGAACACAAAAGAACAGGGAACAATTCACAACTGCGCAGGAAGCAAAAGGCTGATATTTCCCTGTGACCCTAACACCTGCCTCTAACAAGATCTAACTTAACCTTGATGACCTCGAGCAACTTACTCTACCAAGGTCTAACTTAAACTTCATTATCACTAAACGATGGCATCTGGTCCGAGTCATATTCAAGACCCCAGAAGTTTGCAAAGTGATCAGCAAAGTCCCAATCTGGACTAAGGTACTCGTCAGCTGGGGGTGGTGAGGACAAGGCTGACGGTTCGTAGTTGCTGTCACCCGGGTTGTTTACGTTGTTCACGATGTCCAGGTTCTCCTGCAATACCAGAGAGTCTTGGTCAAGCATGCAAGCAATGTCCTCCAATGCTACACGAAGTTTGGTAGCCTCAAAAGAGGTCAACCCGCGTCCGGGACGGATTGTTTCCCGAGCTACGGAAAATATCTTGTCCGCAATCTCTTGCATCCTTCCAATTGCCTTGTCGGCTATGGAGTCTGCTGAATCCATCTGATGTGGATTTAGGTTGTTAGTTCACTAACAAGGGCATACTAACTTGCATGTATTGACATCAATTGCGTTCTAACATGGACAACATTTGGTTGAAGCTACCATGAGGTACTAACAAAACCATAGTATGAACAAGTACTATTAACAAACTTGTTGTAAACAAAGAAACTAACAAGTCATGACTCGACAAAGAATTGTGTTATACAACAGAACGATGGTAATCCCTATAAACCGTAAACACATAACCCATGGGGACTCTAACAAATTGTGTATGCAATTACCTTGGCTGCTGTTGATCTTGGAAGCGAATACGCAGGCACCGATTTGGTACGGATATCTGAAAGCGACATTGACGGTAAATTGATTTAGTACGTCTTCCATAGCGTTTACATGAACTGAAGTAGTAACTGCCTCCGGATCGAGGCGACCAACAGCCTACCTCGGAAGATGCCGACGCGACGGGGGAAGCAGAGGAAGACGGAGCGACGTCGCCGGTGTGAGTGAGCCAACGCTACGGACAGTAAACGGTGAAGTCTCCCACCGCGGCGAAGGTGCAGAATGAGAGGCCCCGATGGAGGAAAGAGCTCACGTACCTCCGACGACGGGGGAACAAGGTTCCTTCTCGACGACTCTCCGGGTCGGCCGAGGGTGCACGAATCCTAGCGAAAACGGGATTGAGACGGCGCAATGGGGACGAAAACCAACGGACAGGAAAGGAAGAGGTCGCCGAGGAGTGGGCCGTACCTGTAGCGGGGAGGAGATCGACCTGGCGGCGGTCCGTTGGGTGCGCAGCGGCGGCGGGTTCGTTGGCGGCGGCGGAGGCGCGTTTCGTCGCCTAAACCCTAGCGACGAAGGCGACGAAGGGGGCGGGGGCTTCCGTTAGAAGCGAAGTGAGGGCGGCTTCGTGGTGACTGTGTGCGGTGGGCTTCTATCCGAAGCGCTACGACGAAAAGCCGTCTCAAAAGCTGGCCGTTTGGATACAGCTTCAGCTTCTGGCGGCCAGAAGCCGCCCAGAAGCTGAAACAAACAGCACCATTGTCATCGCTCGTCAATCAAGTGTTCAAAAGGGGCACAGGGAAGTGGCGTCCATGCCTCTGCTTGCCTATCTTGTAGTGCAGTGCTTGTGCTTCGTTGGAGTATAGGGTGATGATAGATAGGGTAGCGAGGTGTCCCGACATGAACGTGCAGGCTCAAAGCGATATGTCCCAGCACGGAACGGCAGCTGACGCAAGCCACCTTGCAGCGTGGGCGTGGCTCACGCTCACTGGCTCCGCCTCCGCGACCCGTTTGGTAGTGGTAAACTTTTGGCGGATGCCGTCAGCAATGGATCGCGATGTGACCTTTCCGTCCCTGAAACAAAAAATAAATAAAATAAAATACGGAGACCCTTTTCACGGACCCAGTGCCTTTTCTCACGAGAGTGGACAAAACAAGGTTCCATTCGTGTGAGAATAAGACAAGAAGGGTGTTAAATATAAACATGTCATTTTAAGTTTTATTAAATATATAGAGGGGTGACATTTTTCTAAGCCATGTCATAATCAAGCACACGGCTGGATACTAAGTTTCAGTCCTAGCAGAGGAAAGTATGTGTGTTATTCAGCATCAACTAACTATTACTCCTACTGCAGAGTGGAGAGGCAAGTTACCATATTTTTCCGTCTGTGTTGCACTGATAAAGACTGAAACTTCTCCCGATGTGTTGCACTGATAAATGACAAAGGCAACATTGCATGCACGCCATGCTGTACTGTAATGCAAACCCAGCTAGCTGATCAGGGCTTCAATCAGATCCTGACATACTTTTTTTTTTTGCAATGTGCCTGGCTGTCTGGCTGCTCTAAGCTTATTGAGAAGCAGGGGGCGGGCTCAGGGGTGGTTCAAGGGTATTCATTGAATACCCAAATTTTTTTGTTGTTTTGGTGATCTATAATAATTTATCAATAATATATTATATAAAATAGTGTTAGAGCACTAATTTCTTTGATCTTTTGAATTTTTTAATACCTAATCTTAAATTTTTAGGCCCGCTAATGAGATGAGAAACTAGCCCCAACAAACACGGATTCGACACGGAAGTGGACAATTTCTACATATTAATGCACTGACTGTTATTTCTCCTTTACGTTTGAAGAAAAGAAAGAAAGAAAGCATTTCAGCCGATTGTATCATTTACCGATTTTTACCAAGAATTATTTTTGTCTGTTATTTTCTTGATGTCATCTTTTGTCATTTCTCCAAGAGCCTAATCTTATAATAAGATTAGTTGCTGAAATAATGGTTTGATCCTGGTATACATCAAGGCTGGCCAAATTACATGCAGAGGGCGTTCAATTTGCCCCTCCATATAATTATTTGCCTCACCATATAATTATTTCAAGGCAAAAGAATTATTTATTCCAAGTAAGACTAAACCCCGTTTGATAACTTTTCAGGTTCAGCACAAATCCTTGACTTGCCCCTTGCGACTGACGGTGTGCCACTTATGTGGTTCTCCACTGTCAACACGCTTGCCTTGGACCAGAAGCTAATGCAGTCCATCATCGATGACCTTAACAGGTTCATCCAGAGGAAAGATTACTAAAAGATGAATTGGCTATTAGGATTTATGGGCTAGACCCTATTGAAAAATCCAATTAAATTCCAGGAAAATCTCAAAAGCTCATATATGTGTATGGCTAGGGAATGGTGGAACCAATAGTACCATATTGATAGTCCAAGTGGAGTGGAACTAGTTTAAATATGAAGGTCACACCCACTCATCAAGTCCTGGATGAGAAGAGAGTGTGGAGACGCTTGCCTCACCTGACCGGGGCGGGGCGAAGGGCGCACGACATACGCGTGAATGGTCCGCCAAAATCCGGCTCCTCGCCTTGCGGGGGCGCGACTCACTTTTGCCGTTTTAATTTTTTGGTTGCTTGGCTGTTAAGATCAGAATCCTAACCGATCGCTATAAAATCTAAACTGAACGCGAGATTTTCGTGGGCAGATCGGATCGCAGATAGCTATCCGTTCGCGGACTCGGCCCTATAAAAGGCGTCTGGCCGCCAGCATCCAAATCATCCTAGTTTCGCTTTCGCCTGTCTTCACAACTGAGCCGCCTTCAGTTCCTTTCATCCCGACCGCCGACGTGCATCTGCGATCAGGAGAGCAGGTCTCCGGAACCCTTCGCCCTTCGAGATCATGCACCGGGAGAGGGTGAATAAGGCTTTTGGGAAGCGTCCTCACGGGACTGCTCGCTGATTCCGCTGATCATCAACTCCGCTGTTTCGACGTCGTCGACCCTGCTGATTCCGGCTCGCGCCATCTATCAGTATATCTGATCAGTACGCATCATCTGATTTAACCTTTTATTTTAGTTCTTCTAATTTGGTCATAATTTATATTCAGAATTTAATCTAGAAATTATCTAATTATTCAACATTAGCAAAGCATGGAAGCAGGGGTACCTGTTGTATGGTCCACCTTAGACCGGGAAGTCAAGCCTAATCGTGACCATGGCCAACCATCAGTTCGGCAAGTGCTAACAAGCTGATAACTTTATTCAATGGTCACTAACCTGGCAAGAACAACCAGTGGTCTGTTTGAGGTCCTGTGCACACGTTTTTAGAGCAGATTTGGGAGTGGAGTTCCAACGGCTATGTGAGGGTTTGGAACGTATATATATGACCCTAATCAGTGTGTTGTACATCCAAGAGCTAAGCAAACGAGTCCATACACAAGAGAAACACATCCAAGTGATCAAAGAGTCCCAAATCCCACAAATTGAGTAGAGAGCAAAGTTAGCCTTGATTTGTGAGAAAAAGAGCTAGAGCACTTCTATGAGCTGAAGTGTGGAGTTGTGTTGTGATCATAAGCTTTGAAGGTAGGCTCCCATTGAGGTGTAAAGCGATCAAGAGCCTCCAACTGTGTAGAGAGCCTTGAACTCATTGAGAAAAGAGAAAAATACTCAAGTTCGATCTTTGTGATCACTTGAGGAAGAAAATGGTTGAGAAAGAACCGGTTCTTAGTGAACTCTTCAACGGAGACATAGATTTCTTTGTGAAACCAAACTCCAGTAACAAATCATCGTGTATCTCTTGATTTGTGTTTGCCATTTGACTTTCCATCTCCTCCCTAAGTTCTTCATTGTTTTATATTATTGCTAAGTCTAAATCATGCAATTTTCTGTGCAACAATATCAAGTATTGAAGTTAGTCAATTCTCGGACTAAGAGTCTTGTTCTATCACTTAAGATTACTTATCTCAGATCAATTTTTGGATTATTTTGAGTTAAATTTTAGGTTTCATCTATTCACCCGCCTTCTAACCGACTTTCATGAACACATTGGACTTTGAGCTGAGTATGAGGGAGCAGAGGAAGAAAATGATAGACTACCGGATGAAGTTGTATATGAAGGTGCACTTGATCTTGAAGGTGTAGCCATACCTTGTAGCGATAAAATACCAGGGGAGGATATTGTCTTTTCTAAAATACCAGGGGATCCATAGAGAGAAATCTTCCTGCTATTTTGAATAGCAAGGGATTATTCTCCCATGGATCTATTCGTGATCTCGGGTCATCAAAGCAGTCCTTATAGGGACAAAGATATAAATTCCGTATGAAATTAATATTTTCTAAAATCCATATAGAATCGGGCTGCAGTACTATATCTCGGTCCTAAAAGATCGGCCAGTTCATCACCCCAGCGAGCACAGCGCGACTGGTATCCCAATCTAACCTCACCTGTTCTCATGTCCTCTTGCCGCCCTTCTCGCTTGGGCTCGTGATCATGGGACAGCCATGCAACCCACAATGACGGCCACGCCGGATGCAGCACAGGAGAGTGGCATGACACTGGGTGTCTGGGCATGCTGCGCCCCACTTATTAGCTTTTGCTATGGTAAAAACGAGAAGAATAAGATTACGAGAACTCTTGCTGCTGAATCGCCATCGGCGAGGAGCTTTTGCTTCGCTTGCCGCCAAACGGCATCCACTGTCCCCCCCCCCCCCCCCCCCCCTTCAAGGCCTGACCGCCTGAGCAATTTTGTTCCCTGAACCCTATTTGTTCGATCCTGCAACGCAATGCCGACTGGACGCGCTGGGCTCATGTTATTGTTATGATGGCGTTAACTAACTTTACGGCCGAGCGGGTGAGAAGCGGTGATGGAGGAGGGAAAAGCTGGTAGATCCCACCACCACACCACAGCGTCATGGTGGTAGCACCACCCACCACAGCGTCCTCGTCCTTAACGTTTGCCGCCGCTGTTACCCACTAAATACACTGTCGCATGCGCCATGCGCGGTGGCGAGAGCATATGGCACAGGCGCACAAGAACACGCGCGTACGCGCAAATCCAGTGGAAAGGCCCTGCTGCCGCTCGTCAACGTGCTTTGCGCCACGGAAAGATCCTGCTTTTCGCGGCTGAAACTGGAACTGTTTCTCCTCCTCGTCGTCGTCGTCGTCGGTGGGCTTCTCGTACGCGTGCGGCGTATGCGGCAGGTTCAGAGACCAGAAGGCAACAATTGCCGGCACGTACTAGTGAGCGGTACCAGCAGCGGCAGTAACTTGCTGCTGCGCGTCCGGCGGCGCAGCGCAGGAAGTGAATGAGTTTTTACAGGCTGGAAAGGGGAGGTGATGTGTTTATGCTGCCGCCTTTTAAAGCGAATGGACGAGCCCTTTCGTCAGGCACCTTCAAACCGGGAGTTAATGGCGGCTCCAACGTACGCGCGGGCCGGGTACGCGTCTTTCCGTGAATGGCGCGACCTCGCCATAGTCTCTGGCCCTCTCCTCTCGCTATTACTCCTGTGACGTTTCCTGGCTGGCCGGCTGGCAGCAATGGCGATCGAGTGGAGTCAGCAGCGGCCCAGCAGGGCAGCAACGGCCGTCGTCGTCTTCTTTGGAGCCCCATCTCCAACAAAGCGAGCTCGGTTTGCCGTTGGGACTTGGGTGGGAGTGGAAAGACAGACAGTGCCGTGGTAGTGGTACTGAGCGAGATCAAACCAAAAGCCTATGGCTCCAGCCCAGACGCGTTGGCATCCTGGCATGGATGCGCATGGTCATGGGGACCCCTTCGGCCTTCAGCACTGCGAAGTAGGAGTACTGGCCATGGAGATTCTAGACGGAGCAAAAGGGAAGCTACTGATGCTTAGGTTAGGGGTAGTGGTGGACTGGTCGTTGTATTTTCGAAGAAGGCAAGCAACAGACAGACTGACAGAGACACTTTGGGGATTTTCGATGCGATTAATTATTTCCGCCATTTTTTTACATACGGAACGAACGGCGCCATTGCCATTGCATTGCAGCTGAGCTTGCTGCGTCGCAGATGATCGGGTACCCTGCCTGCCTCCACCAGCCTATACAACAGTCGCCTGCCTACTTCCTTCGCCATACGTACACCGGGCACACTCACGATTACCTACCGCTACTGAATACTGATGACCTTCTTCCTCGGAGACACGACACGAGAACGGTCCTGCCGGCCGTCAAGCAGATTGGATTGGGAGCTACGCCTACGCGGCGGCCTTGGCCGGCGGTATCACGATCGGGCTCCGGACGACGTGCTCGCTCGACACCCACTTCAGGTTCCCCTCGGCGCCGGCGACGGCCGGCGGCCCGTTCCACCGCACCGTCACGGTGAAGCTCTGCTTCTCGTTCGCCCTGGCGAACCGCAGCACCGGGGGCCGCACCACCACGGACACGGCCCTGGGCATGTCCACCACGGCCTTGTACACCGAGTTCGCCTTCCCGACGTTGGTCACGGTGCGGCGGACGGTGATCGGATGGGACAGCAGCTTCACCACCAGCGACGGGTAGTTGAGCTCCGCCTCGGTGATGGCCTTCAGCTTGGCGCAGGCGACGCGGCGCCCAGTTATCTCCTTCACCCCGTCGTCCCCGATGCCCAGCCCGCAGAGGTAGGCGATGTACTCGCCGGCGCCGAGGTCGTACACCAGCCCCGGGTCGACGGCGCGGGACGGGTTCACGTACCCGGCGCCCATGCTGTAGAAGCTCGCCCGCCTGTACTGCTCGTCCTTGATCGGCACGCCCGCGTGGTCCGCCGTGCCCGACGACGTCATGATCGCCGACTTGATCGCCGCGGGGGACCAGCTCGGGTGCAGGCTCTTGATGATGGCCGCGATGCCGCTCAGGTGCGGCGTCGACATGGACGTCCCGGACTCCATGAAGAAGGGCAGGCTCACGTCGTCCGCGAACTCCGGGTGCATCTCGCTGGGCGCCCACGCCGCCAGGATGTTCATTCCGGGCCCGGTGATGTCCGGCTTCAGGATGCCCGGGCTCGCCTTGTTCGGCCCGCGCGACGAGAAGAAGGCCACGGACGGCGCCGGGGACGAGCCCATCACCGTGCCCCGGAACGTGATGGTCGCCGTGGGCCTGGGCGTCGACTTGATGTACGCCGCGATCTTGGACCCCGCGGCGTAGCTCACGTGCGACGCCGGCAGGACGTGCGCGTCGGCGAAGGTGGTGAACCCCTCCGCCGCCTTGTTCATGAGGATCATGCCGGCGCCGCCGTACGCGGACACCATCTGCCCCTGCTCGACGTGCTCCGTGATGGAGCGGCTCTCGCACAGCACCACCTTCCCCCTCACCTCGGCCTCCACCAGCGTGCTGCAGTCGCGGGCCTCCGGGTCGCCGTTGCGGCCCGGGAAGACGAGCGGCAGCGGGCGCCCCGCGGTGTTGTTCCGTGGCTGGAACAGCGACTCGCCGTCGAACACCTGCCCGTCGCCGAGCCTCACGGTGGTGCGTATCGCGCGGTCCATGGTGCCCGCCGCGACCGTGAGCATCCATGGCGCGCCGTTGGTGATGGAGCCCGCGGCGGGGCCGTCGTTGCCCGCCGCGGCGCTGACGAAGATCCCGTGCTCCATGGCCTTGAACGTGGCGATGGCGATGAGATCGTAGTTGAACTGCGCGCCGTCCGTGGCGCTGATGGAGAAGGAGAGCACGTCGACGCCGTCCTTGACGGCGGCGTCCAGGCCGGCAACGATGTCCATGATGGAGCACCGGCTCCGCGTGCACACCTTGTAGATGGCCAGGTGCGCGTGCGGCGCCATCCCGGACGCCGTGCCGTGCGCGTTGCCCCGCACGTCGGCGTTCTGCACGAAGTTGCCCGCCGCCGTGCTGGCCGTGTGCGTGCCGTGGCCCGCGTCGTCCACGGGCGGCGCCGTGTCGTTGATGGCCGCGCTCCCGAACGCGCGCGCGCCGATGACCTTGTTGCTGCACCCGCCGCCGGCGATCGACCGGAACTGGCAGGCGCCCTTCCACTTCTTGGGCGGTGGCGGCAGCCCGGCGTCGCCGAAGGACGGGTGGCTGGGCAGGATGCCGGTGTCGAGGAGCCCAATCACCACGCCGCGGCCGAAGCCGGAGCGGCTCCAGAAGCCGTCCTTGCCCATGTGGAGGCCGAGGAAGCCCGGCGAGTGGGTGGTCGCCAGCGGCAGGAACTCCTCTGGGTACAGCCGCAGACACCCCTCCTTGCGCCGCAGCGTCTCCGCCTCCGCGTCGGTGAGGCGGGCAGCGAACCCCGTCAGCACGTGGCTGTACGAGTGGATGATCCTCGGCCCGTCGTCCGCCGCCGAGTCCAGCGTCGCCTCCGGCAAGAAGGACCGGTGCCACTCCTCCAACGAAGCGGTGCTGCCGCCGTCCCGCGGCTCGAGATGAACCACGTAGTTCTTGCGCTCCTGCGCGTCGGCGAGCAGCGCGGCGGCGGAAAGCAGGAGCAGGGGAAGGAGGCTTCTTTGGGTCCGCATGACTCTGGTAAGCAGCCGCTGTTGCTGGATGCTCTGCTACCGCCTTGGCGTTTGGTGCTCGCTAGCGCCGAATCGATTTGAAGCGAGGGAGCAGGGTGCGGGAGGGATGTGGCGTGGCAACAACGGAGGGGGTGCCGGGGGTTTATGTAGGGTGGTGGCAGGCAGAGGCAGTGTGCGCCGGGTGGGGGGAGTGAGTGAGTGAGTGAGTGATGGGCAGGCAGCGCAGAGCACTGGCGGTGAGCTGGCGAGCAGAATCGAAGCAGAGAGGAGGAGGAGGAGGAGGAGGAAGAGGACTGGGCCGATTTTGAATTCCGATTTGGTATATGGCGATGCTGATGGCACTGGCGTTTACTGTTTCCCCCGTCCCCGGGTGGGCGGTGAGCCCGGTGGCCACGGCGGCCGTTGGATCGGCCGGAAAACGACGTGTCGAGCGGTGCTGTATACCGGGGTCCTTGTTCGTGTAGAAAGCCTGGGGCTGCTTCCCGGTCCGGCGAGGTCCATGGATTTGGCGTGGCCGTGGCTTCGCGTCACGCTCCTCCATTCATTTCTCACGCCTTTTTCTTTTTTTTATTTATCTGTTTGCCTCATGTGCTGTACGGCATTGCTCTCGTCCCTGAAGCAACACTCAACGTAGTGGCGTGGAGTAACTCCATCAGTTTACGGCAGAGGCAGGGTAAAACTTGTTTTTAAGAATGGAGATATATATATATGGGTCCTCGTGAAAGTACAAAACGTACGCACTGATGCTCTCTCACTCTCTATGTTTGTGTGTGTGTGACAGAAGTCAGGGTGGTTGGTGCTTGCAACAGAAGGAGGAGCCACACACGGACACGGAGAGCCAACGCCATTTTTTGAGCGGCGGCATCATTCGAACCCGCGTCGTCCCCTCCTCCCTGCCCGTGGGTCGCTGACCGCTGCTCGCCCGCCACTCTTGCGTTGCGCCACGCGTGAGCTGGACGGCGCCCCGGACGGTAGCGACCCGCGTCGTCTTTTTAGACTCTTTTTTCAGAGTGTCCAGCACACAGTCACTGTGTGCTGCTAGCTGATGCGCATGGCTCTCTCTCTCTCGCTCCTCCTACGCTGCGTGTGTCACTGTGCGATTCACGCATTCGGCGTCCGTGGGGACTCCGTAGTGGTGGCGATCGGCGCGGACGCTTTCGGGTACAGGGGCCCCAGCTGTCTGCGGCAGCGCTAATGATGGGTCGGTGGGGCAAATCCTGCGCGGCAGCGCTAGTGTCTGTGTATTTCCGTGAGCCGAATGAATGGTTATTTGGCGTGGACAGACACGTTGTCTGAGCCAGCCAGGAGCGGCGCTCAAAAACGTTTCTCGCCGGAATCGCTTGTCGCCTTGCGTCGGGAGAATGATAGATAGATAGATAGGGACGGACGACGGAGGGTGCTTTTCTTTTTCTTTTTTTTATAAGAGATAGTGAAGTGCTGCGGTTGTCGATGATGTACGTATGGGAATATAAAATTGGAGCAAGGGACCTTTGTCTCTCAAGGACGATGTTTATCTTATGGGTCATGGAGTCTGCGACTTCGCTTTTCGCGTTCCTTTGTTAGTTCTCTCTCCATCGGGGGGGGGGGGGGGGGGGGGGGGAGATATATATATGCGACTTTAAAATGGACGAGTGGAAGCAATCAAGTACGTGCTTGTTGTCATGATATTTTATATCTTTTTATGTACATCACAAATCAAGCTGCAGATACAGTTTAGTTTAAAATAATAATTAAAAAAAGGTCTATCTGTGTGTGGGTATTTTTTTTCAGACACGTAGTACGCCTACCCACCACTGTTCTTCGAAGAGGGCGGTCGAGGGTAGGGATGACAATGGGTCAGGTTCGGATCGGGTAGAGTAAATACCCGCCCGCGATCATACCCGCGGGGATTATCCATATCCGCCTATGACTATACCCGCGGGTAAAATTGTGTACTCGTGCCCGTACCCATCGGGTATCGGGCAGATATCGGGTATCTGTCGGGTATAGCAGCTTGGTGCATTCTCCCTAAATGAAGTCTAGTGTAGTTCTGAGCGTCGCACATCGCCATGATCACTGGAGGAACATAATGTTGTTGCACAGTGCAGTCGTGTAGATGTAGCTCTGCCAGTCTGCCTTGTTCAGTACGTACTCCTCCAACATCTTGACGTGGAAACGAGGATTCCGATGCGTCCTCTGCGGCAGCAAAGAAACGTTTTTCGGGAGGCACAGGCACGCACCGCACCGGATAGATTTATGCTCTCTTGGGCTTTACTGGCCGGCAGGCACCACAATCTTGTCGAATAATCTAATCCTCCCCATGCCATGATAATCGGCAGCGCCTACTGTGTCTCCGTTCCGCTGTCTGGCGATGGAAGCCCGCGGCAAATGATACGCCGAGAACACTTTTGGCTCGTCCACCAAACCCTTGCATGATTACATGCACACTAGTATCTTCAGTAGAAGAAGCAGGAGCTCCGCCGGGCCACGTACTCCCTCCGGTGCAGTAAAAGAAGTCATCCTGCACGTGACCGAGCGTGCACAAAAAGAAGTCATAGCGCGCGTGGGTCTGGGATTTGGACGTTGTTGCCCCTAGTAATTGCACAAAAAAAATGCATTTAAGAGGAATTGAACTTGAGACCTCCAGTCTAGAATGCCTTGGAGCTACTACAGCAACCAATCAAGTCTGATTGTTTTAGTGATGTTAATGCACCCATATCCCTATTTAATAGGGGCAAACAGGGAAAACTCTATGATAATTAATCACTCCTTGGTATGCACAATCATGTCCTAAACGACTACCTTTACTGCACTGGAGGGAGTACGTCGAGCTCGAGCGGCATCGCACCATCTGCATGCCATGTGTAGCGGATGCGGCCGCCCCACTTTCCACTGCCTCGGCACGGCCAGTCTCTTTGTTGGCTTCCAAGCCAAGCAGCGCACGAACCGCCTCGGTGGCAGCACGACAGGACAGGGGCACGGGCACGGGCACGGGCACGCACGCACTCCCTCGGTTCGCCCTCCCCCGCGTCGCGGGGTTCCGTTCCGCCGGCCCGGCCGACCGGTTGCGCATAGGCAGGCAGAAGAAGCGTCGCTCCACGCGCTGTACTCGACGCGATTGGTCTGCGAGCCATGGCAGCCCGATTGGGTACCGCGCGTGGGCGTGGAGCGTGGTTGTGGTGTTGGTTGGCAGCTGGCCGAGCGCGCGCACGCTTTGGCCCAGCCATGGGCCTATGGCCCATGCTCTTCTGCCATCTTCAAATCAATTCCCCCCACGCCTGATGCAGCACCTGACTGAACCAGACGCACACGGTGACACGACGACGACACAGCAGGTGTGCATTTTGCGCACGCAGCGCTCCCGCCGTAGCGCTGTTCTCTACAACTCCCCTCTCCTTGCTACAGGAACCAGGAAGCGTTAGAACAAGCGTGATTGTGCCGGTGCTCTTATCTCCAAGTTGGTACACACGTATTATTTGTTAGTTAGAGAAAAAATGATATTGAATGATAAATAGGTATGGACAATAATATTATATGATTATAATGGTGTATAGAAGGAGAATTTTAAAAAAATGTTGGGGGAAGAGAAAAAGTAAATGGTGAAATCTAGATGATGTGGTTGTATAGTACGGTATCGGAGACAAATTTATGGAAAACCAACGCACGTCGTTCTCGGCGATCCGGGAGGCGGCGTAATCTAGCCGAGATATCAATCTTATTATCTGGATATCGATCGGGACAGGTAGAGAAACTGGAGAGCATTATATTAGCTGGGAGCTTCCAGCAGAAGAACACGGTTGGGAATCATCGCGCTGGGGGTTTGATGAGTGACGACGATTGATCATGCTCATGCATGCAAGCCATCGAATGATACGTCTGCCTAACCCCCCGGAACCTAAAAAGTCTGGTGAATTATATGTATGTTTGCGCTCCAGTAAGTAGCCTCGTTTGTTTAATTATTCTGTTCTATTTATTTATTTATTATATAATGTGCACGCTGTTGACTGGTCAGCTTTCGGCTGATGATTAGATTGGCCGGATGGGAATACAGAAAACTCATGGTGACTCATACCAGCAGCAGACCCCGTTTTGGGCATTGTGCTTGTGTGCGCGTACTGTGTCACGGCCCCATGCACGGCGTCCACGCGCCTGAGGTACGAGGCCCCCTCTCTCCGTGGTCAAAAGTCAAAACCAGCCAAAGGTATATGGCGATGCATCATGCATGAGGGGAGACTGAGAGAGCAAAGAAGACAAAAGTCAAAGTAGTAGGTCGTGACCCGGCCCGTTCGTTTGGATCGGGCAAGATGAATGAAACGCACCTAACCGAAGCGACGACATATCCCTCTCGCCTACAGCTCGCAAACTAGCTAGCGTTGCTTCCGGTTCCATGATCGCGAAAGCGACCCGTGCATGCATGCACTGTACGCGTACGTGCTGCCGATTGCCGTGACGACGACCCGACGCCCACCCCGGTATCCGCCGCCATTATCATTCGCCCAAACGACTGACCGCCAATCATATAAGGCATGCAGGTCCCAGCTTTGCCGCGCCGGCGGTCCGGGGGCTGACGACGTCGACGTGCCAGCAGTGCCAGTGCCAGGTGCCGATGTAATCCACGCGCGCGGGATCCGAGCCACGGCCCACGGTCCACGGATGCGCGCGCATCCGAATCGGAGCGTGTGGTCCGTCGACGGGTGCATGCAGCGGGGTGCGTTCAATGGGGGACGTACGGGTGGCCCGGAGTCCGGTGCGGCCGGCTGATTTGGACCGGACCGGCGTCCGGAGCTCATTTGCACATCGATTAGGCAAGAGCGATCGAGAGAGATTGTTGCTTGCACGAGAACGAGATGGGCACGTCGTCCGCGCTCTGCCCTGCTCCACTTGTACGCCCATCCTGTCCTGGAACAGCCGTCAGATGAGATAAAGACCCTACGAGAGTCATCCATTTGAACAGGCTAGCTTGCTCGAGTCCACGTGGGAGATGACCGAATGGCAGCCTGCCAGCCATATGATATGCCGACGCACTGACGCAGAATCCTCGCATTTGCTCCGGCTGGGTGGATAGGACAGACAGCCACGCGAAGCAATGCACCCATGCTCGGCGACGGCGAGAGAGATCAAGGGAAGCGGCGGCAACGCGCGCGGGTGAATTATGATACGACGTGCACGGCATGTACTAGCTACGTACGTACCGACGACGTGCTACTACCCTATAGGCTATAGCATAGTACTAGTACAGTATACGAGTAGTGCCGTCGGAAAGCGTCTACTCCTGGGAACGTACGTACAGAGGGAAACGACTCTTCCTCCTCGCTCCCCGAAAGCACTGCTGTAAGCTGGGTAACATGCCATAATGCATGGCCCATGACCATGAATGAGCACGAGTTTCACGTACTACACGTACGCGCGGTGAAAAAAAAGTAAAGAACCACGTAAAAGGCGAGGCCGATGATGACGACGAGCGATGGATGCGCATCTCCACGCTCCTGTCGTGGCCTGAAAAGCTGTGACTATTTTTCTACTCGATCTCCAGTTTTTTTTTTTTAGGATGCATGATGGCAGACGGCAGTACTTTTGTCTGTGTGTCAAAAAGACGCGCGCCACTGTCGTCAAGCATGCACGTACGCGCGCCCGGGCTGATCGGCAGCTTCCGGGTGCCCGGGGCCACCGCGATTGGATAGGGTATGTAGGATAGGATAGGGAAGATGCCCGCCTGCTGGCTGCTGCCCAAGGAAGGAAGACCACGACGACGCCTTCACCAAACGTTACGGTCGGTCGTCTGGTACCAAGAAAGATACGGTACGATGCAACGCGTTTTTCTTCAAGTGGCCGGTATATACTGTGACTGTGACGATAGAATGCACTCGCAGTCACAGTAGTATGTAATACTACTACTACGACTGCGTGAGCTGCATGCTAGCAGCCTTCGCAGTACCACCGACCCTAGAAATACGCGTACATAGGAGAACCGAGAACGGCAACTAGCCAGGCAAATAAACAAGGGCTGAGCTGAGAACTTTGGTCTGTGCCGTTTTGACTCTGAGAAATCAATGGCTGGCTGAAACAAACAATGGGGGGCTTGAGAGACTCTGCGTCTCTCTGCCTGAATATCTCGGCAAGCTGGTGGTGAGTGTGGTATGCCACCGGAGAGAGTGACCCTTGACCGAGTCAGAATAAAATGTCCATTGCACGCGGGTCATTGGAATGGAAGTCTATTCTTCAGCGTCAGCCCCCACAAGAATTTCACGCCACCGCTTCTCCAGTCAGTGTGCGTAGAGGCTTCGCAGACCCTGCTGGAACTGTAGGCGCAGTGGTGGTCACCATTTTCCAAGAGCTGTAATCACGCTCAGCAACGGCGACTGTAGGGAGGCCGTCAGCATTGACCATCACCGACCTGTCGGCTCACGGGTCTGAAAAATGGTCAGCTTGTTGGATTGAACGGTGGAGTAGTTAGATGCACATGCATTCTATACGTTCCAAATCTTTACAATAATATACTAATCGTAATTATAAGTCTTGACATATTTCAGCCATCGCATCGTAATGTTGCTTGGCAAGTATTATCTTGGAACAAGAACCATAGCTTAAAATCCTGGGGACACAATAAAAAAACACGAAGCCAGTACAAATTAAAATCAAACGAACATGCTTAACAAAAAACAAAAAAACTAAAACAAACAGGCCCTTAGTTTTTATGTTGGAAGACATGTTTAGTCCCTTTCTCTGCTAAAAGTTGAGGGCTGTTTCTCCAAAAAAAAAGGGCCACTGGTCGGTACTCACTGTAGAAACAAAGTTCAATCTTGTAGACTCGAATCGACTAAAACATCAATTTGATAAGTACAACAGTAAACAAGACAAACAGCTGACAGCAGTATCACATTGAACAGAGGATTCAAGGGCCAAATAGATCAAAACCTCCAGTGCGAAACAATCGGTCCTGATAGGTCCTCAGTGTCGTCTTATTCAGAGCACCACCCGGAGTATACCAGATGTTGTAAATCTGCAACACAGATCAGAAGTAATTGCTTGCGTAGAATTTCTTCAGGAAGTCAGAGTTCCCTAGATCCTTCGACCCCAGCTCATGCACCAGGCCCTCTTGGCCGATCACATACTGCCCAATCACATGATGGCGCTGCTTTGCATGTTCGACTATGTTGTTCAGCTCCTCCATCCCGTTGAACAGAAGCATATCAATCACCTGTGATCAAACAGAATTAGTTAAATAATGATAAAGAGCCTGAACAATGATAAAAAAAAATCGAAGCCACTCCAATGATTATCTTTGAAAAGATCATTAAAAGCAGTGAACAATGACATGTGCGATACATTGCCAAACTAGCACAAGCAAAACAGACAAACAAAATATTTTAGGTAGTGAATTCTACTCGGCATTTGGTTAAAAGAAGCAGCGTACATCCGAATATTAAGTGATGGAAGGCTATAAGGGCAAGGCACAGAACCGCTCAACTATAGATCCAAGGGTAAGGCATAGATTGTGACATGGTAAAATAATGATTCAAAAGGTTGCTCAAATTTGCGTTGGATTCAGGTTGCAGACCACAAAGTAGATGCACTTCAGGGTAGCACTGTGACCATGTAAAACTACCGACTGACAACACTAAGTTGTTCAGAGAATACTAGGATCTAGTTACAGCTTCGCTGCTCCATCATGTTCACTCCCTTGAGATGATAATGACCTAAATCTAAGGCATTGTTTGGGAGCCAAGGGATTGGAGGGGCTCAAATCCCCTTGCTATTCAACCTAAATCTAAGGCATTGTTTGGGAGCCAAGGGATTGGAGGGGCTAAAATCACCTTGCTATTCAAAACTGAATAGCAAGGGGATTTGAGCCCCTCCAATCCTCTCCATCCCCTTGCTCCCAAACATGCCCTAAATGATTTTCAAGTGTTCATGAAGCAGTGGGAGTTCTAAGGCGGTCTTATCTTTCTTAGACCAGATTCCATACTGTGACATCAGTCCTATATAGAAACCCACATCCATACATAGAACCGGGTCCTTTGGATTAAAAAAACAAAATTTCCACTATCACCCCCACCCCCACCCCCCTCTTTGTACATAAACAACTCGATTAGGGGTCTGACATCACATTATATAACCAAATGGGGTCAAACTCCATGGAACACCAATTATTAGTGGCAAATCGACGAACAGAAAGAAGACTTTTAACAATATTAGGAGCCAACAAGATGTTAAGATAAAATTATATCAAATGATGCATTGATGCTGTGGTGCTCTGCCCCATTTCTATGCATCATGAAGCTGCCTTGCACCATGATGCTCATGTTTGCTACTCTGCTCTGGGATTGTTTGCTTGCACAAAAAAATGGGCTGGGTTAGACTACTCTGCTCTGGGATTATTTGCTTGATTGAAAATTTTTAAGATTCCATGTTCTCCGCAGAAACGCTTCTTTCTCCCAGCTAACGCCACCTATTCTTATCCTTTCAACTGGCTTCTGTCCACACACATGTTCCCAAAGTGAGCTAAGGTTGAAAACAAAGATGTCCCAACTCATGAAAATTAACAAGACCAAGACCAGTGGCTGTTTAGGTCCCAAAACCTACTGCAGCCATTCAAGGGACAAATTGGCATGAGTGGTGTGGATTCAATACCATAATAAAACAGTATAACGTATAACTGAACCATCTAAACAAAAAGAAAATCTTTACAGTACAATGTTGATCACATGAACCTTCTCAACTTAAGTAGTTATATGTTCTCTGCTTCTATATAAAATGGCTGTTCTTTAGTTTTATGTCTTGCGGCAAATAACTTGTGACGAATGACTTGTTATTTGTTTATGATTTATGACTATCACTCGACATGCAACTTCTGTACACAGATTGGCCTGATTCGGGGTATGGGCGGCCAATGATGGTACAGGGGTCACCCAAAGGTACTGATGGTGCAATTAATGACAGACATTTTTTGTTTTCTTTTTTTGACTCTTCATTATCATCCACTTCAAAATTTTGTCTTTGCGGGGTATTGGTTGCTATCGCTGTATAAGAGTCATCAGAACTCATCACTGCTTGTGGAGAACTCATCCTCTCTAATCTATCATAAAAATGTTCAAAACAACGTGAGCAAAGTCGCACAAGTCTATTATGCAAGTATGTAAAGCTTGCATCGGATTGTGGCTAGAAACTGCATCGCAAGCATAGCCAGAAAAATAAAAAACCTAAATTCGACAATTGACTTGGCAAGGCAAGTTGACTTGCCTTCAGACTCTTCGTGCTTGTTGGTAACTAAGACCATTAAATGCTGCTGTTGACATATAATTCAATCCAGGCTGCTTTGTGGTAGAGGCACCATGCCTGCTTTGTGGCAGAGGCACCATGCCCGGTGGTTATAGATTGCATGTGTTATATTTAGCAGTTACTGCAGCTTAGCTAGAAAAAGGTTACTGTCAATTCTATACAACATCAACTTTTGAGTAGGGTACTAACTGACAATGATGGTTCTTTATTCCGGTCAAAAATGATGGTTCTTTAGCCCAGAACTTCTATTTCTTTTGTCAATCCACACTCTGATCAATAACTGGTAGCCCAGAACTTCTGTTTCTTTTGTCAATCCACACCCTGAGTCCCTGATCAATATCTGGTGGATCTTATGTGTAGTTTGATTCTCTCTGCCATAGTTATTTATGGGAAGAGTGGAAAGAAAGACACCTTAACAACATCAGATAGTTAGAGAAGTTCTTAAACTTGAGATTTGTCTCACTTGAGTTTCGTACATAATAAGTTCTATGACCTGTTTTAAATCCCAAGGTGAAATTCTTACAAAGTACCCACATTCATTTTGCTTTATTTCTCACATGTTTTCAGGTTGTCTATAGTTGACAGGCACAGACCATCCTTAATAGTTAATACATAGTTTGCTTTCATATCTTTACAAAAGCAACTCCTAACGGTGTGCTGAAACTAATGAAGGTAGAAGGTCTAACTATTTATCATGTGAAGCGCCATCTGCAGGTATAATTGTTTTCGCTGAAAATTTAGTTCTCCCTTCTACGTTTTCATTATAGCTTTCATTTTCTCTCCTACACTCTTGATATAGAAGTATCAGCTTGCGAAATATTTTCCTGAGCCTAAAGAAGGTAACCTAAAATCACGTGCTCACTGTGTACTTTTGTGGTAACAACAGTTTTTTTTTTTTTAAAAAAAGAATGAACATCCTAAATCCTTACTCTGTGTAGTTTAGAAGGCTTCCTTGGAAGATAGAGAAGCACAATCAGGAAAGAGCGGCATTGATTCAAGCAAAAACAAGTGAGACTCCTGTTTACCTAAGAAGGAAACATGCACATAGGCATCAAGGTCTTAGTTCACATCACTTTCCTGTTGTTGGGGGAACAAGATCATCTGATGAAGAATTGTTTCAAATATACACTCATTCAGAAAGGTCAGTTTATCAAAATGTTTGATAACATGGATTCAAGTGAAGTTCCGATATTTTATCTCCAAACCATGTGGCCTTATGAGACTTAAACCCTCAAATCTCTTATACCTGTAATAAATGGAAAATAAAAAGAGATATAGTTTCTGCCAAAAACAGCCAGCATGTGACTCTGCTTGCCTTTTGATATCTATGGTAGGCAAAAATATTTGTAATGGGGTATTGTTATCATATGCTAGGTTGCTAGAAACTTGACCCAAGAAATATGCATGTTAATTGGATTGTTTTGCTTGAACAGTTAAACCTGACAATGGAATATGAACTAGACTGGAAATATGCAAATTGTGCCAAGTACTAGCTACTGCGCTTTCAGGAATAAAACTTGAAAGCAGGCAGAACACTTTGTTTGAACAAAGGCAAATTTGGAGATAAAGGACTTCGTTACCAATTTCCCGATGAAAGTCACAAAAATACTATAATGAGAATGGAACCCCATCAATGTTGCCAAAACAGAGACTAGCAGATCTTTGGAAGAAAAAAAAAACAGTTCCTAGCTAGATGTCAGAAGCAAATTCCTTATATATTGACTAATAATCGTTTACTCCCCCTATACTATCTCTCCAAATTAAATCAAAAGGTAAGAGCTCTTTATGCCAAGCAATAAAATCTTCAGTGGATCCTCGCTTCTTTCTCAAACAAACAGCACCAAGCTAAACATGTTTGTAGCTACACCCTGATCCATGGAGCAGCCTAAGATGAGTGATTCATAAATAATGTGGATACCAACTAAACTCTGAATTTAGCTCCCCATCTTCCCCTCTGTCAAACACATATCCTAATCATTGTCTTTTAATGATTTTCATTCATTTCTAGATATTTTGCTGTGTGATGGCATGCCACCAAGTGTTTTTCAGTATGACCTTGTTTATTGGGTTGTCATGTTCTGTTTAGCTATGTCCAAGTTGATATCGGTAATTCTGTTTAGTATATATATCAATATCAAGCACTTATTTCGTCTACGACCAGTTTATTGGAAATTATGTTTAACTTTGTCAAGTCTTTGCAGTATTTCTTATTGGAAAAAATTAAAAATGTTCTACTTATTGGGCAAGGGTCTATGATTTCTTCCAGATCGCAACCAAAATTCACTTATGCATCACTGGGCCTCGATCCAAGAGTGTGTGAATAAGTTTTGTGGCTGTATGTCCCGGATGGAGGGTAGGAATGCAAGCGGAAAGACTTTTGAAAACAAGGTACAAAATAATTAATGTCTTAATTTTAGTTACTGTCTTAGTTGTACTTAATATGCACACATGAAACTCATGTTTTCCTATTTGGACTTGTGCAGCTCACTAATGCATACTCTTTGTACAAAGCTGAGGATAAAGATAACAAGTCATTTCAGTTCATACACTGCTGGAATGTTTTACGACTTGAACCAAAGTGGAATGAAAAGATGAATCAATTAGCTTCAACAAAATCTGGTTGCAAGAAACAGAAGGCAACATTTTCAGTTATAGATTTGACTGGTAACTTAAATGGCGATGCAACTCCAGAGGGTGATGCACCTACAAGACCCATTGGCAGGAAGAAGGCTAAGCAACTATTACGCCGAGGTGGTGCTGATGGTTACATTGAGGCATTGGACAATTTGTGGGAGAAAAAGAAACAAGCTGATGTAGACAAAGAACTGAAGAAGGAAGAAAGATTCAACGAATCACTAGAAATTGAGGAGAGACTTGAGATAGAGTGCACAAGGGTTGCAAATGAACAAAAATGTATGCATATGAAGAGAATGCTAGAGCCTAGAGGAAGAATAATGAAAGTGGGCAATAGCGGAATGGATGCAGATCAGCAGCAGTACTACAGAAGCCTACGAAGTGAGATAAACCGTCGTCGTGGGATCAACTTTTCATTGTGATGATTTGCTTCATGTAGTCGTAGAATCAGATTGCTTGAATCATATACCACTTCTTTTATCAAAATTTGAACTTCAAATTTACTTGTTAGATGACATTTCTGTTAAATAAATTACTTGTTGGATGACATTTCTTCTAAGTAAATTAGTTGTTGGATGAGAATAATGTATGCAATTCATGTCAGGTTGCAGCTCATGCATTGTATGATAATAATGTGATACTAAACAGAGTTTATGATCAATAACTAAAGTTTGAGATAAAACACAACCTCTGACTCGACAGACAAATAGCTGGTCTGGCCTGATTCCATTACCTTTCTTCTGGTCATACCTGTTTGCAGTCACATAACCTCGGACTCGACAGACAAATGAAGAGCAGCTAGGTGGTAATGTGGTATGCCGTATGCCTGTGCAGCCTGGTGTACATGTACTTCTTTCTTGGAGCACGCCTCTGTTGTCACCATTAAAGTACCAGTTTTGACATGTTTGCAGTTTAGGGACTATATGAGTTACCCTTCTACACCCCGACTGTTTTAGTTTTAGTTATTGTAATTTTGCTATTTTGCTTGTATATTGTTTATTAGGAATTGAAGAGAGAATCGCGAAAGAATTATTGTTTATTAAGAATTGAAGAGAGAGAACCAAAGCAAATATAGTGCTTATAAGAAAATAATATTACAATATCCGAACAACCGTTCTTTATTAGGCATCGAAGAATTAAACCAAATGCAGAAAAAAATTAGAGGAGCTCCATATGGCCACACACCTAACGTATGTGCACCGAACTAGATTAAAATAACAAAAAAAATGTATGACTAGGATCACAAATAGATTACGAAACCCTTTTCTCATAACATTTCTCATAACAGTATAACACATTTATATATAATAAGTTATCATGGTATTATATGTTCCGGTTGCAATGCACGGGCACATAGTAATTGCAGTAAGGCAGTAATGATCACCTAAAGTATCAAATTTTCATGATTCCTTTAGCAGGATTCATGTTGATAGCCATCTTCACAGTTTACTATGGTGTACAGTGACAAGAAAATACACAATCAAACATTTATGTTTATAACATTGGGTAGCAGCCTAGCAGGTTACAATACTATAACTGTCTTCGAATGAAACACCGCAAGTCCACGCGGTAATCAAGAACGATTCCTAGCCCCAATCAACCGAACATATGTCGGATTCCACTGCCCCTCAGATCGAGCAGCAACCAAATCAGAGAAGCAGTCAAAGTAAATGTTCCGACTCGGACCTAGGGATCGAATCGAGAGGGGGGACGAGAGAGAGAACGGGATGGAACCTTGGGGTTGGTGACGTTCTGGTTTTTACGGATCTCCTTAGCAATGGTCGAGCGGAGCTGAGAGGGCGTGACGACGTCGTCGAGGTTGTAGATCTCCATGACGGTGGGGATAGAGCGGCATGCCTGCTTGAAGAAATCGAAGACGCGGTGTCGGGCCTCCTCCAGCGAGGCCGAGTTCGGAGGCACCTTCACTGCCCGCATCGTGAACGCCATCGCTTCGAATCTCCGGCCGCGCTGCCTCCCGTTCCCGTCGCCGGTGGATATTATTCCGCTAGTCGTGCTGGACTGCTGGTGGTGGCTTCGGTTGTACCTACGGAAAGGCCAGGCCGGCAGGTGATTTCTGTACGAGGAGTGGTTCGTGGTTGGGCCGGAAAGAGGGGGACGCAGTTTAGGGAGGCCTGGGCCTAATACAATTACTACTACACGAAATGAATATCTCTACTACCATGAAGAACCTAAGGGGTAGGCTGCCTCCCTGCCGTTCTGTCTCCCATCAATCTGTACCATCCGTACCATCCAATGGCCCGCGTACGTCCCCTGCCCCGGCAACCCAGCTTAACCCTAGCTCGCTCCCTCCGTAGTCGCCTCTTCCTGCTTCGCTCCTCTCGCGCAGCAACCGCTCTCTCCTCCCGAGACCGCAGCCCGACGTCGCGCCGCTCCCGAGACCGCGCCCCAATGCCGCGGAACGTCCTCACCGATCCACTGACACGCCCCCGAGCCCACTTCCCGACACCACCCTCACACAACCTGCCCCCTGTCACCCTCTGGACGGGACGACACAGTTCTGGAGAAGGGTCCAGAGACCGGCGCGAGTCCACCGCGAATCCACACGATCGATGACGTCCTCCCGCTCGTTTCGCCATCGACCTTTCTCCAGTGGTTGAGTGCGACATGGTTGGTGGCTAGGTCGTGCGATGCGAAATCGAGTCCAGAGCAGCAGAGCAAGGCTGGTCCAAGCGGGCTGCCGGTGCTGTGACCTGCGTGCGTGGTCGTACGCCTGGCCGTTGTGCCGCTAGCTGCGGCGGGCAGGTGGCTGGCGGCGTCGCATGGCGGACCCGACGCCCATACAACCTCCAGTGCTTGCTTCCTCCCCATGGCATGGATCTAGATGGTCTTCACGGCAGAGGAGGAAGAGGTGCCACAGCAGTTCCCGAAGACATCGTCGACGTCCCTTACCACCTCGATTGGTGATGGCGTCAACAGCCCCCGCCACTGCCCGCGCTAACGACGTCTTGGACCTCACTGTCTTCGAGCAGTTCGAGCGGATGGTGCGTTGGCTTCTGCATGCCTCCTGTCTTCGAATACGTTGCTAAGCTTAGCATTGGTTGGTGATGGATTTGGTTTGCCGTCTTAAAGAATCCTATAATTATTTGCTTCCCTGGTTTTGGTTTGTAGGAGAGGAAGGCGGAGATACACAATGGGGCTATAGAGGATGGTCCACCGTAGATGGAGGCGGAGATATTTGCTTCCTTGGTTTTGATTCGCAATAGGCACCTCGTTGTTTCCTCAGAATTTTTGCTTCTGCTGTCTTTGCTCCATCAAATCCGAGGTTCTTGATCAATCCCAGTGCTCTGGTTTCGTTGTTTTTCAGGTCCAAGGAAGCTGCGATGGCGAACATGTCTAACGACTTTGTGTAAAATTCAGCTTTTTCATACGATGGTTATTGCATATATATATAATATATTACTAAAATTGCAGATTCAGTTTGTTCGATGACTCGGGACAGCCCGATGACGTTGTCTTCAGCGTTGCCACCTCCATCTGGCTGCCCCGTCCCGGTGACCATGTCTTCATGAAAGCCGTGACAAGAATGTGTGCTTCCAGGTACACGCTGCCGCTTGTCCGGACCATGGAGTCTGGACGGTCACCACCCGCGGCCACATCACGCTCGTCATTTAACGCTCACGCTTTTAATGGTTGCTTTGCCATTGCTGTGGCCGCAGTGGGAGGTCCTGTCACACGACAATCAGGTTCAAGAAGTGTCGCGCATTCCCAATGGCTCCAACCCCGGCAACTGCATCTCCCTGCTAAGGGTGAGAAACCCATCAATCATTTCTTGCTCCTCCGTCATCCATTAAACACGCATTGTGATGTTGAGTTAATCCCTCTAGACATGTCTATCGTTGGCGATCTTGACAATGGCGATGATGAATTGATGGTGGCGTGCAACGTCACAGGGCCTGAGCGTGAACCAGAATAGCATGTTGATCCTTCAGGAGAGCTGACAAACTTCTACTGCACAAGGCTTCTGAAGTTCACATCAATCATGTTCTAAAAATGGTCATTTTATAGGAGCAATTGCATAAGGTACTTGATACTGGAATTAGTATTAAAGTATGATCACAACAGATAACAACATGAAAATTCTGCATTACATGTACTGCACCTATTGGTTTCCAAGCTAATGTTTTCCCAATTTATGACTTCTCATAGTGCAGGTCCATCTACGCATATGGCATTGGTTTTCTACTGTTATCTAGGCACTACATTGCTATTGCTTTAGTGGACAAATTGAAGCTAAAGTAAGTGTTTTCTTGTTGTTGTTACTAGAGTGATATGTAGCTCCTTTTGCTTCACTCTTTCTCCATGAACTGTAAATTTCATATAAACAAAGTTGAATTTGGCTATAAAATTGGTTACTGTTAGCTTATAGTTATTTCAAGAGTGTTGTGTGACAGCACTGGGAGTTTAAAAGCTCAAATTTTATACTAGTTGCTTTGCTCCCAGCTTTTCAAGAGTGTCATTTTTTAAGCAGCTGTGGAGATATTATATGAGAACAGTCTGCAGTTCTTGAAATTTACTTGGGATTTTTTTTGTTTCATATGACAAACATATATACATGCATCCATGTGTGCGTGTACTACATGTAAGCAAAATTTAGTTTACTTAGGTGCAAAATCATTTGGTTTTCAACTGAACAAGTGGCCTTATAGTGTTTTGAAGGTTGAGGTACCGGCAGAACATAATAATAACCATAATCTCGAAGGAAGTTTACCTTGCAGGATTGATCATGATGTACAACATCACAATGAGGAGTCAGACTACATGGGTAAGTAGCATTATGCAATTTCCACATTATTGTGAGGCGAATGGTGCGTTTTTCGATGGTTTTCATTATTTGCTTGTCTTATATTACAAGCAACATGGATGTTCTTTCATCCAATCATATTGTATAGCACTGCAGAATTATTGATGATCAACATGCGGGTTCAGTAGTCTAATTCTGAATAACACACATTTATGCGGCAAAAGAAGCTATTGTAGTTTTGCTTTGTTTCTTTTTTGCAAGGATAGCTAAATTACTTGAACATGTGTATAATTCACATCCCATGTCTTGTTTTTCTTGTATGGTAGAAACATGGAGTTCTATTCTCCATGATTTCCTTTTTCCCACATATATTCATTAAATCTATACTAATATAAAGCAAGACTTTCTCCACTCCATTCGTGTGTTACCCCTCTCCACTCCCTAATTAAACGGTAAAAATAAATTAAAATTATGCACAAGTGAAGATTTGAACCTCGATCGTTGGCTCCAAATAGATTCACACCCACCTAGCCAGCAGAACATACATATTTTTTTATGTTTTATAATATATACTCAAACATAATATAAGCTTTGAAAAACAGGGGAAAAGAAGTTGTAGCAATGCATGGGCACTTAACTTGTGGATGCAGACATGTTCACACAGAGTGTTTTTGCCCTTCTATCATGTAATGTTTTGGCCATTTTGACATGAGGTGTTTTGGCCATTCGGTCACAGCCAACAACTATACTGTGTTTTGGCTTCTCCGAGATAAGCATTCCCTACACTAGTACAAAAAGGCTCAAAGCCTGCGGGGACGATATATTTTTACAGGCGGATTCGGTTATCCACCGACTGTGTTATTTCTAGTGGCGGTTCCTTAAGAAAACCGCCACTAGAAATCGTATTTCTACTGGCGGTTCCTTAAGAAAACCGCCAGTAGAAATCCATGATTTGTAGTGGCGGTTTTCTTAAGGAACCGCCACTAGAAATCATTTTTATCCTTAATTTTTCGAGTTTTTCAAACGGTCTCGTATGACAAAACCACCAAAATAAAAGTTGTAGATCTCTAAAAGTTATGAAACTTTGTAGTTGACAACTTTTTTATTTGAACTCATTTCGGTTCTCAAAAATTGAATCTAAGTATGTCAAATTTAAAATTCAAATTTTGCAAACTACCTCGGATGAAAAAAGTGTCAAAATAAAAGTTGTAGAACTTTAAAAGTTATTTATCTTTGTAGTTGACAACTTTTTTATTTGAATTCGTTTAGTGTCTCAAATAAGCAATTTACACTCAAATGGTTGTAATATGTGGAGAAAACAACTACAAACTAGACACAAGACATGTCATAGACGGAGTGGTAGGGGAGGGTACGCGCGAGGGTGAGGTCGACGGTTCGAATACTAACAACCACGTAGCGCGCGAAAAATGCCGCGACTTGCGACGGAGACGGGTGGGGTGAGGCCCCCCTAATAAAAATAAATTTTTTAACTATTTTTAAAATATGTTTTATGTTTCCTGGAAACGATTTGCACTGGCGGTTTTATTACGTCGACCGCCAGTGAAAATCGATTTTCACTGGCGGTTTTATTACGCCGACCGCCAGTGAAAATCGATTTTCACTGGCGGTCCTCAGTTACCCGCCTGTAAAAATGATGATTTCTACTGGCCCCTAGCACTGGCGGTTACGAAAAACGCCACTATAAATAGGTTTACAACCGCCACTATAGAACTTCTCTGTACTAGTGCTATACATATTCTCTTCCATAGACCAATACTTTATCAACCTCCACTAGCTTGGCCTCCACCAGTTGTCAAGAGTGAGCTAGATGAATCTTGTGACAAATTGTTTTGCTGAGGGTACTTGAAACATCGTGGTCTGTTACACACTTAGACACTTCAAGGTTACAAGGCATTTTACTTCCTGGTTGATATTACAAGGCATTTTACTTCTTGGTTGATAAAACAAACCATGCCCATCCTTGAGTCCACTCTTGCATGTACCAATGTAACATGCTCCTGATGCATATTTACAAAAAAATCATACAAGTAGATGCATGTGCGTTGCTATAGTTTTTATCTATACTACTCTATTAAGCATTTAGTGTCAGCGTCCACAACTAAATGACCCCACCTTGCTCCCGCCCGCACACCCGTGCTACGCCACTGTAGCCGCTAATGGCGCCCAGCAACCGACTGCCCCCCGCGATGGTGCCCAGCAACCGACCCCACTCCCAGCTTGTAGCCGCGCCCACGACCAACACGCCAAGCGTGGATCTCGCCCAACTCCCAGCAACCAAATGCCCCCGCCTTGTCCTCGCCCGCACACCCGTGCTACATCTCCGTAGCCGCTGATGGCGGCATGGCGCCCAGCAGCTGACCCCACTCCCAGCGGCCAGCCTCGGATTCCACCAGGCGAGGATCTCGCAGTTCATGCCGGGCGGGGATCTCGGCCACTCCTGAACAGCCGCAGATCCCGTGCTCCGCCCCACGCCCAGCAGGCTTGCTAACGTGCAGTTGTTGTGGCTTGCAGGGGAAGGGTACGGGTAGCTTCGGCATGCTCCGGAACAAGACACACACGCTCTGCATCCGCTGCGACCGTCGCAGCTTCCACCTCTAGAAGAGCACCTGCTCCTCCTGCGGCTACCCCGCCGCCCGCATCCGCAAGCGTGAGATCCACCTCCTCCCTCCTTATTTCTCTTACTCCATTTCCCCCGCTGCTAGATCTAGCCAGTTTTAGTGCTCCCCTGTGCTTGTCCTGTGATGTTGCTCCGTGTTGCATATAGCTAGATGGCCAAACAATGTGATTTGGGCGAACTTTTGAATGTCGTCACATGTGTAGTAGCGTTCGTGTTATAGTTTGTGTGCATATCCGTTCATTATTATGTTACCGGTTTATGTGTTGCTGAACTCGTTCTTGCGGGAAATGAAGAATGAAACATTGGTCCATGTTTCTGATTATACTTGACTGACAACAATGTTCTCCAAGCTAATCCCAGTGTGCTAATTGTTGAAAATATCGGCATTTAGTTGGATATGTTAATCATTTTGTGATCATAAACAAAGATAGATCCATACCGGTTCTTTTCTTCTGCAAGTTCAGCCAAAGTCTATTTTTCTACCTTTGTTTATACTGTCAACTGGTTGTGGTCTCTCCCAGATAGCCCAAATAGATCTATTTTTCATTGGATGTTGGTCTCTCCCAGATAGCCCAAATAGGTCCATACCGATTGTCTCTCCTAGATATCTGCATTTTCTAATTTTTATTTGTTTTATGGATCAATGTTCTTGTCATCATAGAGTCTGGTCTATTACTGCATTACAGTGACTTGTAAATAACTTAGTTTTATTCAACAATGCAAAGAGATGAGCTGCATTCTTTTTTAGAATCATGACAGTTCAGTTGAGTTAAGTTAGCATAATATAAAATTTCTTGGCTATGTGCAAGGTCGGTCATATCACAATTTGTTAGCGCAGTGTAAAATTTCTTGGCTATGTGCAAGGCTACTTTTCATCCTAACTTTCCCTGGCAAAGAGTAATTTAGATGAAAGAAAATAAGTGCTGACTACTGTTTAATAAGTCAGCATAGCCCTTTTTCATTCCTGTGAGGAGTCTTGTATCATCTTGTATTTTTTAGGTTCTGTTCAACTCCAGGACTAACTGCACTGATATTATACTTTCCAGTACTAACTGCACATGTCGATAGAATCATATCTTGTCACCACATAGCAAGGAAGGCATCTCCATTTCGTTTGACAAGGTATTGTCATACTTATTTTTTTGTCATCCTCATTTTGTCTGAACTAGATACCTTATTACTGGCTACACATTTTTGAATCCTTTCAAAGTTCCTTAGATTATATGATCCTTGAGTAATTTGGATGAAAGAAAATAAGTGCTGACTGCTGTTTAATAAGTCAGCATAGCCCTTTTCCATTCCCGTGAAGAGTCTTGTATCATCTTGTATTTTTAAGATTATACTTTAACTGCACTGATTATACTTTAAGACAGTTATTTCAATCTATAAACAGGAAAGATCACTGGTCCAGTAGGCAGTAGCGCTTTTTTTAATACCCTCTTAACTTGGTTCTCGTTCTTCCAGGGTCCCATGGGGATAAGAATGGCAAAGAAGGCGATCAATGAGGGGGCGGAGGTTGCCGACATGTCCTCGGCGCTGGCTATCGAAGGGGAGTGCTACGAGCAGCTGCTTTACACGCAGGATCACATTGAGGCCCTAGCTGCATTTGCCGAGAAGGGGAAGCCTGTGTACACAGGAAAATAGTAGTTAATACCCTCTTAACTTGGTTCTCGTTCTTCCAGGGTCCCATGGGGATAAGAATGGCAAAGAAGGCGATCAATGAGGGGGCGGAGGTTGCCGACATGTCCTCGGCGCTGGCTATCGAAGGGGAGTGCTACGAGCAGCTGCTTTACACGCAGGATCACATTGAGGCCCTAGCTGCATTTGCCGAGAAGAGGAAGCCTGTGTACACAGGAAAATAGTAGTGTCATAAAGGATGATAATCGTCTTGAGAGTCTGCTACAAGAAGAGACGGTGGCAATGGATATCCGAAATCCATACATCCAATAGGCCTTACTTGACATAAGGCGGGCGTGGAATAAATTCTTTGTCATAGATACGTTAATGGGTACAATATTATACTCATATATGGACAGGTGCGAGATGGATGCACCTATCTATGGGTAATTTTTATCCACCTCATCTAAATATATACTCCCTCCGTTTCGTTTAAGTTGTCGCTGGATAGTGCAAAATTGAACTATCCAGCGGCAACTAAAAAGAAACGGAGGTAGTATTAGCTAAAAATAAAATCAACTTACATATCTCTACAACACTAATTGTTTTCTTCTTTTATTCACTCACATTTGATAATTTATAATTTTAAATATGCTATATATTTATGTTATTTAGTATGTATTTAGCGGTATCTAATTAGGTGTGGGGTTACCTGACAGGTTTTGTTTACCCATACGGTGCAAGTGTCAAGGTGAGTACAATTTCATACCCATGAATGGATATATTGTTTTATTGGTATGATTTTATCTTGTGGATACGGATATGGGTAAAACACTATCTTGTGAATACGGATACGAGTACAATTTAATACCCATGAATGGATACACCCATTGATACCTCAAGCTATAAGGAGTGACTTGAGTGAGCCATGTTTAAGGAATAGATGTGCACTGGACCCTAGAATTGGTACATAAAAGTGAAGGCCCAACGACCAATGTTTAACCGGGCTGCATTCACGCTTAGACAGGCCGGGCTGCATTCACGCTCGCGGCTGCGTGGTGGTTGGCTTGCACCAGATGGTCGGCTAGCTGTTCCTGCTAGGGTCTAGGGTTCTTTTTTCTTTTTATATATAAAAATAATCAAAATTATTATTTTATATTCTGATGTAAAAAATTTACAATTACTATTTTGTTTTGATAAAGAATTAAGGATTGTATCATGCCAGACTGCCGGCTTGCATGTTTAGCTTCCGAGCAAACTTTCTCTAGACCCCAAAGAAATATAAGATCCGATCAAATATGTATTGATGCTCATCCCAACATACTCCCATTGCAACGCACGGGCACACAACTAGTAAGTATATGGAGGTTTGTGTTTCTCACATTAAAAAATAGAAATATGGAGTTTTGTTCTTCTTTTGGGGTCACGATCAGTACGATATCTCTTTGGCAGCTCTAACTCATCTACCTCATCAGCAAAAATAGCTCCTTCCTTATTTCTATAAGGAGCCTCATACAGAAGTATCTCATTTAATTGAAACTATTGAACACCATATATGTCACCTAGAAAAGGGTAGACAGTCCGGCTCTGAAATCAAACGATCTAGGCCATGGACGACCCACTCCTAGATGGGGACGATTCACGAGTTGGTTAGATCATATGTGATCAATCCATTTTCCATGCTTGTTTATCCATCTAAACTCGCAGATTTTGTTGGGGTGCGCCTATGAATCGGTCCAGACCTCTCCCTTATATATATGAAGGGGTACGACCGATTGTAGGCAACAACAATCAAACCAAATCAATATATCTTCTATTTCCTACTTGGGAGAAGAAGTTGAGCTTGAGTTGGGGACGACTCAAATGCAAGAAGGGGGAATGATGAGGACATCCACACTACTAATACATCTATGCCAATACAAGTACCAATTTCTGGTCCCATTGCTCGCGCTCGTGCTCGTCAACTCAACCATCAGGTGATTACACTCTTGAGTTCATGAAGCGCCCCAATCCTCTGGGACTCAAATATGATACAATTACTAGTCCTAGAAGGCTAGTAAACACATTTATACATCAGATGATTTCAGATCTGCTTAAACGAGACAAACCTATAAAGGTGGCGATCAACTTTAAGAGTTGGTCCACAACTCGGGACATATCATCAGAGTGGGGCTGAAGCAGCTCGATATACGCAGCGAAGCAAATCAGCGGTCCAACAGCCACAGGCAGGGTTGGGAATAGACGTAACTCTTACCCGATCATCGATCTCCTTCTCTGAAAAAACAACAAATAAGCAAGGGTGAGTACTTACGTACTCAGCAGCCCACCTTCACCCACGGAGTGGGGAAATCAGATATAATGCATGGAGTATGTGGAGCTCAGAATATTTTGCAGAAATAGCAATATTTGATGCAGGGTTATTTTGTAAAACATTTTATATTTTTCAAAGCACATCCTCTCTGAAAGGAGCAGAAAGTTTTTCAATATAGAATAAAATCCCCTGGACTAACCATCCAAGTATCTCAACAGTTTCCCACTGGTTTTCATTTTCAAAAACAGCTACTGGACTTCCCGTCCACCATAGCTCACGGCTTAACCGTCGGACCTTTTAAAACCACTTCTCAAAAGCATTTTTGGAAAACAAAACACTAATTGTTAAATCCATGCCATGACTCATCCATATTCGTGGACGCGGACTATTCGAATAGGTTTTTAAACTCTACACAGAGGTATACACTTTACCCACTAGTCTGGTTTCTGCAATCTCATCGTCGTGAGATCCAAATGCCAAATCTCTCTCTTTCCTTGCACGTCCTTACCTTAACGATTATACCGAAAGGAGTCAGGCCACCACCATGCCCAAACCGGACAAAACATTTCCCTTCCTTATCCTCCTGGTGCTCCCTAGCCACCATAACCCTGGGGTTCGGACCGTACAAGTTCAAATTGAGTGACTGCCCATACAGTCTCGAGTGGTTGTACTTGATAAGAGTATAAGTAAGGAGTGATGACAAACTGTTCTTTAGGCGAGAGGGACAATCCTTTATGCTCACACCTAACCCGGCTAAGCCATCACCTTAGGCCCTCCCCTAAACCAGGGAGTCCCTGATCATCCCACTCAAGGGTGATAACCCTTCATCATACCCATTTTGAAAAACATTTTCTTTTGAAAACTCACACCTTTTCTCAAATCATTTGTGACAAAGATATCAAGGAGTATAAAGTTTTATTGTGGCAAGAGGCTGGGTGGCCATAATAACTTGTCTCAAAATCATATCATGCATAAAATAACAGGCTGAGGGTTGTGGTTGAAAAGCATAGGTAATTTATGCATCAAAGGGATCCAGTGAGCTTGTCGTTGCTTAACTGGCAAAAGGATGAGAGCTCGCGGAACTGGCTTCTAGCTCCACCATCTGGCGTAGACTTGCAAATCTGGCCTTCACGAGACGGCACGAACGCTCCGATAACAGGAGGGTGGATTGGAGGCGAAGTGACACTATATGTGTAGCCGGTAGAGCGGGATAACTGAGTGGGTGGGGGTTTGCCTTGGCTGAGGGTGTTGAGTGTGTGGGGAGAGAGAGGGTAGCTGGGTCTATTTATAGTTGGGTGTATGTGGTGTAGTACTGTGGAGTTCACTGTTGGTGAGAATAGTGGCGAATGAATCGTCTGACTTAGTCTGAACAGGGAAATTATAGGCAGAGTATGGGACAAGAGTATTTTGGGAGTTTTTTTAGAATATGAACCATGCTTAAGGGATGACATGGTTGGATAGGGAATAATTTGATAAGAATTTAGAATCAAGAATTATTGGAATCTGAGATTGGAAGCCTAGTTCGAAAGAATCTCAAAGTTAAGCGTGCTCAACTTGGAGAAATCTAGGATAAGTGACCAGATGGAAAGTTCTTGCTAGAAGGAAAATCACAGTCGCCGAAGTTCGTATGACTGGAACATTGGTCTGGCAGGTCTTAGGTGAGCTGGACAACATGATGGATGAGTAGTTGAAATATGGGGTGATCGGATGATCGATGAATAGTAACGATGACTAGTAACAGTTAATAGTGACGATGAAATAGTAACGATAGATATCATCGATGAATAGCAACGACGATAAATAATAATGGTGAATAGTAACAATGATGGATAGTAACGATGAATGGTGACAATGAATAGTAACGATGATGAATAGTTTCGCTGAATAGTAACGTGAATAGTTGGAATAAACGAACGATGAAAGATGAATAGTGATGATGAACGCTGAATAGGGACTATGAACGATGAATAGGGACTATCAATGAACGATGAATGATGAATCACTACAAGAAACTAATAAATGTTCATGGGTTTTGTTAAGAACGTGGGTACCGACGTTCTTACATTAGTTAAGTTCATGGGTTTTTTTTAAAAACGTGGGTACCCATGTTCTGAAATTAAGTTCGTGGGCCCTAACCAAAACCGTCGAACTTAACCTATTAGGAACGTGGGTACCCACGTTCTTAATTTAAGTTCGTGGGCCACGTCGACACCGTCGAACTTAACCCAAACTAAATCCCTAGCGACCCGCGTGTCTCTCTTCTATCCCGCCTACGCGCGAGCCGCCGGTCCCCTGTGACGGAACCTCCCAAGTCATTAGGCCCACCTACAGTTGTCCTTGTCCAACAGACATCAGACAACCCTGTAGATGTTCCTGAATCACTTGACAAGTTCAGTATCTTTTCTCTTACCTTTCCAGGAACGTTTCACCCGTCTGACAGACAATATGTTCATCAGAGATGCGGAAATGCGGAAGTGATTACATAAACTTACATTTATTTAAAAGTAAGAGTAAGTTATTTGTACAGACCAGAGAGTGCTGAAAAGTATTATTACAATACCTGGGAGGTAAAAACTCCTCCCATAAAGTTCTTTACATAAAAGTTTTTAAGGAGGATCCGGTCCTCCGGCAGCTTCATTCTTGATTATCTTCACTTTTCACCACCTTGGTACAAAAACAACAAAAGTTTGTTGTCTCCTCACCTAAAAACAACGGGGGAATAAACCCTGAGTATGGAATTACTCAGCAAGTCTTACCCGACTAAGGAAAAGACTCTCAAGGGGATGCTGGATATATAGGAGTCAAGGTAAGGCTTTTCAATATTCAAAGACTCTGTTTGCAGAACTGCTTACTAAAGTGGATCCTTAAAATCCAATTTTATTGTCAGGTTAAGTAAAATTACCTGCAGCTAGAGTTCTTCTACCCTAGTTCAATCACTTGACCTACACTAGCCAATTTCTTATCAACCCTTCATCTTTACTGGATTGCTACGTGTAAGTCAGTGGCCAAGTCTCCATAACCGCGGAGGTACGGCGATCCGAATCGATTATACTCAGCTGAGGATCTCTGATCACACGACATATGTAGCACTTAACCCTTGCATATGTCAACCCGCCACCGAGTTTCTTAAGACCAGATCAGGTTCACGCAAACCGAGAGCACAGATACACCACCGTCCAGCCTCTTGCCACGGAGGGTACACGCTACTCTCGCCACCGCTCCATGCCCATTTCGTGTTATCTTATTCTGGCCTTAATCCACCCGAGGCAAAGCTTACCCATGACGAGGCATGTTACCAGTTAAAGGGTCCTCGGTCAGCAGGCTTACATCGAGACGACCCTTAATCGACTCAGACGGAGACACTACACCGAGACTCTCTTTCTCGTGCAAGTCACCCGCCCGGTCTCAGCTTAATCATTTAACCCCAAAGGTTGGTACCTGGCAGAGGTACATCTTTTCCGATGTTGAATCCATCACGGCCGTGATGGATTCACCATCAAGTTTTATATTTGAAAACAACCCTTCCACTTTGCCAAACATCTTTTGTAAAACAAATCCTTTTGTTTTGCTAGAGCAATACTAAGCATAACAAAACCTTTTGTAAAACAGGGTATCAAGGAAAATACTCAATTCCAAGGAAAGTAATGCAGGAATTGGTTTAAGCAATCAACACCTATCACCTAGTGCATCAAGCAAGTGAGAAAGATTTTAAAATACAAGGGGGGTGGCAAATGCACCGGGGCTTGCCTTTGTTTATGGGTGAGTCAGGCTCAGATCCACAAATATCGAAGTAGAAACAGTTCTCAGCCTGTGTTTCCAAAGGTGGTGGTGCTTGCTCTTCAGTGGCTTCCACTTCTTCTTCGTGTTCTAATCATAACCATATATATGTATAAGAATGGATGCCATGGGATGCTCATGAGGGTGCAAAGATAATATAAACTTATTATCTAAGTCTTGAATACAACTTTCCTTCATGGAACTCCGAGAACTTAGGGTTTCCGGAGTAGGTAAAGGAGTTCACAGGGCAGGGGGGGTGTTTTGGGGTTTGGTGATCAAACAAGGTCCAAATCAATTCAAACTCTACCCAAGGCTTCTAAATAATGTGGGGAGTTCATATACAAATTTTGAACATTTTTGGCATTACTATTAATTCTTTAAAATTCCAGAACCACTATCTTAAACTATTTTAAATACCTTAAAATTCCTGCTTTAACCTAAAAATCATGAAACTATTTTTATTAAATTCTAGGGAAAATAAGAAGACTAGGAAAACTGGTCTCATATTTTACCATTTTTCTACATTTTTCTACATATTTCTAAAGCTGGCTAAAAATAGAAAAAGGAAAAACGATGAATAGTCTTGGGCCGAAATCAGCCCAAGTCGGCCCAACTACAGCAGAAACACATCCACGCGCGCGCGCCCGCGGCAACTTTGCACAGAGGCCCTTGGTTTATTAGCTAACTCGAATTAGGTTTGTTTACTGTTTCTCTGTGCCACTGGCGGTTTACAGAAAACCCCTCCGACTTCCATTTCTTCGCACGGCCAAGTCCCCGACGGCGCCGCGCACGGTAGCGCTCCGGCGAGCACCTGTACCGGCCGATTGGGGCAACGGCTGGGTTCTCCGAGCAACAGACACCAAATTGGATCTACCCTAAGCCTTTTCCCTAACTCAATTGCATCCAAGATCAACTATGGAGCTCTGGCCACGGTGGCCGAGAGCATGGCGGCGAGATCGTTGTGTTCCCGACGACTGGTGGTCTCCTAGTGTGAATTGAAGGCTCGACGAGCATCACAAAGTAACCAGAGTGCTCAAACAAGGGAGAGAGAGCGACGAACTCACCTGGAAAGGGCTGGCCGCGGTGAGATTGGGTTTCGGGTGGCGGAGAATGGATTTGGGGCGAATCCAAAATTCGCGACTTCTAGCGAAGGACTGCAAGCGATTGGCGGTGGCTGAGTGCGTGAGGATGTGGTGAAGCTCACTGCGGGGTCAATTTATAGATCCCCGGGGCGGTGGCACTTAATTTGAGCGGATAGCGGAGGCGGCCGGATATGAGGAAGAAGTCTGGCGTCGTGGTTACGTGTTCCCAGCCGTGGCGAGCTCATCGGCGATGATGGGACGACAGTAGGGAATCACGGCGGTGCCGTGGAAAGGCTCGGACACGCGGCGGGCACAGAGATGGCACGACGGCGGCGAGCGGCTTTATCTACGGCGGTGAGCAAAGGGGAGGGGTACCGTGGCCGATCGGGGTGGCTTCCAGCTCAACGACGACGACGATCTTTTGACCCCGCGACGTTATCAACTTACCCCAAAAGTGAATCATGACGCCGACGACGCGAATCACGGCGGGGGGGGGGGGGTCACCGGCGGTGGGTCAGTCGCGCTGGCGATCTGATCTATAGCAGATCACTGTACCATCGGAGGCTTATTCAGTGTGTCTGACAGAGCATTTTCCAAGCAACCTTTCTCCAGATTTTTCATAAGAACTTCATCATCTTTCTGTAGCAAAGTTGCAGAGTTATAGACCAGCTACAATTCGACTATAGGGCTTGAACACATTTGAGTACTAGATCAAGGTTGAATTCATACTCAAAGTTGGCTCCATTACACTGAATCTCTGAATTTCAGATTGAATCAGCCTAACAGCCAATCTTTAGGCTTGATTATCTCCAATATTTCCTTAACAAGTGAACTTACAACTTTAAACAAAGTTGTTCTCCCTAGTTTGCTCTATAATTTTCATGTGGTGACCTAGGGCAAAAACCCCATAATTTGAAAGACACAATGCTCCAAAGTTGAGCCCTCAACACTGAATTTCAGACTTAGAATGAAACCTAAGTGAGGTCCATTTTGCATTTAAGTCCAAAACCCAATGTTTGACTTACAAGTCCACACATTTGTGAACCAAATGACTTAAAATACTTATTTGACTTGGTTTTTGCACTTTAGCCCAAAAGTGGGCTAATTTTGCACATAGGTCCCTAGGGTTTGGATTTAGGGTTTTCCAGGGTTCTAATTGAGATTTTTGGTATCCCAGGGGTATAAATGTGACTCAACTTTGTTTTTGGGGACATTTTATGACTCTTTCCCTAAAGCCTTTAGGTTTTCTCATCTTGGGTTAAGTTTTACCCCTTTAAGCCTTATTTAGGGTTAGGTTCCCTATCCAGGGTCCTATTTGCAAAACACCAAAAACAATACACTTGTTTGGAATTTTTACCTAGTGAATGCACTCTAGGTGTATCAAACATATGCAATGTCAATGCTTATGATGCCATGCTCAAGTTTTAGTTACAATAACACCAGGGGTGTTACATCCTTCCCCCCATAAAAGAATCTCGTCCCGAGATTTAAAGTCCTAGGGTGAGGAATGGAAAAGGAAATGTGTCACATCTTTATTCCCTTATTTCTGGTACAAAGCAGGGGTGGTGTGAGGGTTCACTCCTTTATTACAGTAACTAAATACACTTTACAAATTACATGAGGCTAGAAAGCCTGGGAAATTCTTATTTAAAAAGTCTTGAGTTTCCCATGTAGCCTCTTCCTCAGAATGTTGGTTCCATTGTATCTTATAGAACTTGAGAGTCTTTCTCTGGGTAACCCTGTCCTTTTGATCCAGAACTCGAATAGGATGTTCCGAGTATGTTAAATCTGGTTCCAGGACAACATCTGTCACTTCAATGGTTCGATCGGGAACCTGAAGACACTTCTTCAATTGCGACACATGGAACACATTATGGATAGCAGACAGAATTTCGAGGAGCTGCAGTCGATATGCCACTGGTCCACATTGCTCAAGTACCGGGAATGGACCAATGTATCTGGGTGCAAGCTTCCCTTTAACCCCGAAACGCGATACTCCCTTCATGGGTGAAACTTTCAGGTAGACATAGTCCCCTTCATGAAAATATAAGGGCATTCGCCGTTTGTCTGCATAACCCTTCTGACGGGCTTGTGCCTTCTTCATATTATGAATAATTTTCTGAACCTTTTCCTCGGCCTTCTTCACAATATCAGGCCTAAAGAAATACCTTTCTCCAGGTTCAGACCAATTTAGCGGAGTTCGACACCGTCGCCCATATAAAGCTTCAAAAGGTGCCATCTTGATACTTTCTTGATAACTATTATTATATGAAAACTCTGCCAAAGGCAAGCATTCATCCCATTTTGGTGAGAAATCCAGGACACATGCTCGCAACATATCTTCGAGCACTTGATTAATCCTCTCAGTCTGCCCACTGGTTTGTGGATGATATGCCGAACTATGGAGCAACTTAGTACCCAAGGATTTGTGAAGTGCTTCCCAAAACTTGGCTACAAATTGGGGTCCACGATCCGACACAATGGTCTTCGGAACACCATGCAGACTAAGAATACGAGCAATGTATAACTCAGCATAGGTAATGACAGGATATTTTACTTTGACAGGGAGAAAGTGGGCGATCTTGGTAAGTCGATCAATGATAACCCAAATAGAGTCATACCCTTTTGCGGTCCTGGGCAATCCCACGATAAAGTCCATACTTATATCTTCCCATTTCCATGTTGGGATCGGTAAAGATTGTAATGGACCAGCAGTTTTCATGTGTATGGCTTTGACACGTCTGCAAGTGTCACACTTAGCCACATAGCGTGCAATTTCAATTTTCATCTTCGTCCACCAGTAGTGTTGCTTTAGATCATGATACATCTTAGTGCTTCCTAGATGAATAGAATAGCGACTAAGATGCGCTTCATCTAAGATTTGCTGGCGGAGTTCTTCATTCTTTGGCACTACTATGCGGTTATTGAACCATATCACACCTTGATCGTCTTCTTTGAAACATTTGGCTGTTCCAGCCCTTATCTTTTCCCGTATGTGCTTCATACCCAAATTATCCTTTTGAGCATCAATTATCCTTTGCAAGATGATAGACTCAAGCTTTAGCTGATTCAGGGTTCCTTGTTGGACCATCCCCAGGTTTAGCTTTTCCATCTCTTGACATAAAGTATTGTCAGAGGTCTTCGCCATAAGACAGTGGCAGGAAGCCTTACGGCTCAGTGCATCTGCCACAACATTGGCTTTGCCTGGGTGATAGTGAATTTCCAATTCATAGTCCTTAATAAGCTCAAGCCATCGTCTTTGCCTCATATTCAATTCTGTCTGGGTGAAGATATACTTCAAGCTTTTATGATCTGTATAAATATGACAGATATTTCCCAGCAGATAGTGACGCCAAATTTTCAGGGCATGAACCACAGCAGCTAGCTCCAGATCATGAGTTGGGTAATGCTCCTCATGTCGGTGCAACTGCCTTGAAGCATATGCAATTACTCGGCCCTCTTGCATTAATACACAGCCGAGTCCACTGCCTGACGCATCACAATATACATCAAAAGGTTTAGTGATGTCCGGTTGAGCCAATACCGGAGCAGTGGTTAATAATGTCTTCAATTGCTCAAAAGCTTCATTACACTTAGAAGACCAATTGAATTTATTTTCATTCTTCAATAAACTTGTGATTGGCTTCACAAGCTTAGAAAAATCTGGTATGAATCTGCGATAATATCCAACTAGTCCAAGAAAACTCCGGACTTGGTGAACAGTGGTTGGGGTTTCCACTCCCGAATATCCTTGACTTTGCTAGGATCTACCGCAATTCCCTTGGCAGATAACACGTGCCCCAAAAATTGAATTTCCTCCAGCCAGAACGCGCACTTGCTGAACTTGGCATACAACTGATGTTCCCTTAGGCGTGTTAATACAATCCGCAAATGTTGAGCATGCTCCTATTCATTTTTAGAATATATCAAGATATCGTCGATGAAGACCACCACGAACTTGTCCAACTCAGGCATGAACACCGAGTTCATCAAATAAGTGAAATGGGCAGGAGCATTTGTTAGCCCAAAGGACATTACCAAATATTCAAATAGACCATACCGCGTAGTAAACGCGGTCTTCGGTATATCCTCGGGCCGAATACAGATTTGGTGATAGCCCGACCTGAGATCAATTTTAGAAAATACCCTCGCCCCAGTCAGTTGATCAAATAAGATGTCGATCCTTGGAAGAGGGTACTTGTTCTTGATGGTGACCTCATTCAGGGGTCGATAATCCACGCACATTCGTAGGGTTTGATCCTTCTTCTTAACAAAAATGGCGGGGCAACCCCATGGAGACGAGCTTGGCCGGATGAATCCTTTATTCAGTAGATCTTGTAATTGATTCTTCAATTCCGCCAACTCATTAGGGGGCATACGGTACGATCTTCGGGAAATGGGAGCCGTACCGGGCTTTAGCTCAATTACAAATTCTACATCTCTTTCAGGGGGCAGTCCAGGCAAATCTTGCGGAAATACATCTGGAAACTCACATACTACCGGAATATCCTTGATCTCCGGTACAATGGCTTCATATATTCTACCAGAAGCTTTGGCTGGATTGGTTACGGGGAGAAACAAAAGAATCTCTTCTTGATTATAGTTCAACCTGACGGTTCTTAGTTCAGTGTTGAGAATTGCCTTGTGTTGGGTTAACCAGTTCATACCCAGAATTACATCTATATCCTGGCCTTTTAGAACAATCATGTTAGCAGGAAAGTTCCGTCCGACCATTGTTACTGGCACTTCATAGGCCACTTCTCTAGTAAACATGTGTCCCCCAGGTGAATGAATTTTAAATCCTTCTTTTGATTCATGGCATGAAATGTGATGTTGCTCCACAAATGCCTTGCTAATAAATGTATGCGAAGCACCAGAATCAAAAAGAATAATTGCATGGTGACTGGCCACGAGAAACGTACCCATCATCACCGGTTCACCTTCCGGTGTAGTGGCCACTTGAGTACAGTATACCCGCCCCGTCTTCTTTGCATTCTTCCCCACATTGTTTCCCTTGGGCTGAGCTGACTTCCCAGATCCTTGCTGAGCATTTGATTGATTCTGCTTGGGAGATGGGCAGTCCTTGATGAAATGTCCAGACTTGCCACAATTAAAACACCCGGTTGAGGAGCCGGGCAAAGCAGGGAATCGAGTGCCCGGGGCACCCGGCTGATTTGGGGTAGTGGGGGCATTGTTGGGGCGAATAATGATTGGCTGTTTGAAAGGGAATGAAGGCGGTCGAGAGAAAGAACGATTTTGGCTAGAAGGCCGGATCACAAACCGTTGCCTCTTTGCTTGGCCCTGATTAGGCTTCTCACCACCAAATCCCTTATTCTTCCCGGAACCTGCATATTTTGCTTCAACAGATAGGGCTGTGCTGACAGCCTTTCCATACGTGAGATCTATGCAGGCAGCCATTTTTCTCTGCAATCGATCATTTAGCCCTCTCATAAAGCAGTTCTTTTTCTTTAAATCAGTATTCACCTGATCAATGGCATATTGTGACAGGTGATTGAACTTGTTGAGATATTGATTGACAGTATCTCCTCCTTGTTTCAGTTTCATGAACTCTTCTTGCTTCATATGCAGAACACCTTCGGGTATGTAGTGCTCGCGGAAGGCCACTTTAAATTCTTCCCAGGTCACTTGATGATTTGCAGGTTGAATAGCCACAAAATTCCCCCACCAGGTACTGGCAGGGCCGCGCAGTTGTTGCGCTGTGAACAACGGCTTCTGTGTCTCTAAACAGCGGAGAAGACCAAATTTTTGTTCAATAACCCGTATCCACTCATCAGCTTCCAACGGGTCCTCAGCCTTGACAAATAGTGGTGGACAGGTTTCAGAGAAATCCATATATGTGGTTTCACGGGGGCCTTGCTGATAACCCCTTCCACCCTACTGCTGGAATTGTTGGCCCGCCATTTCCCTAAGAAAGCGGGTATTGTCTGCCGTTGCGTTCACCAAGGCGGCAATCGCCTCGGCCAATGTGGGAGGAACCGGGGGTGGATTTGGGGTAACATCCCTTCCCCAGAAGTTCCTGCTGCATCCTGCCCTCGAGTCCTGGTAGACATCTGAGGCAAAGAACATTTGAGGTAAACATAATATGCCAGAGAAACCTTCCATTTTACATTACTATAAAAAGTAATGATACAGACTCGATATTATACAACAGGATACATTACCCATTATACAAGAGTTCAACCTATTAAACAACATACTACTTCTACTTCTATAACTACACTACTACTCCTGCTTCTGATTGCTTTTGGCAGCTTCATCGTCAGGTGTGGGAGACCATACGTCGACCAGCCTCATAGAAGGAGGGGGCCTAAAAAGGTCTAACTCGCCACCAAGCGCTTCTCCCGCATTATGTGAGGGTCCGGCTTCTGACCTGACGGGATCCGCAGGGACATGTGGGTGTAATTGCGAATACAGTACATGAACTTCCTCATGTAAAGTATTGCAATATACCTGCAAGTTGTCAATAGCAGCGCTAAGTTCGTTGACTCGTGCTCGAGCCTTCGCTTCCTTAGCCCAAGCTACTGAACGAGACTATACTGCCCAATCAAGCGCCAAATCTCGATCAGCTAGTTGATCTTGCAGGGTGCGGATATAACTTCTTAACTCATTTATTCGGTCACCATCCGCAACCCATAAATTAGTCTTACGTTGTAACTCTGCTTGAAGTTGATTCACGCGAGCTTCGAGATCACCAATAGGATCGTTGCTCCCGCTACTGCTATCTTGCTCCCGTGGGGCAAGTTGGTGTCGAGGTACACCGATAGGTCCAGTATGTTTTCGCGCCGTCTTCCTTGTACGTGGTGGCATTTTCTAAGGGGGAACTTTATTAGTACAATTCTTAGCATGATGCATGAATAATTACAGAATCAACCTTAGTTGATTCAACCTTCTATACATTGCACTCTTCCTATTTGGTCTTTAAAATAAACTCTTCAGAGATGCTTAGGTAAGAAGAGAAGATTTTTTTAGATAAGTCTTAGAAAATCCTTTTGAAGATGCTACATAGTATCTGCCAAGAAGGGCTACGCTCCGATACCAGCTGTGGCGGAACCTCCCAAGTCATTAGGCCCACCTACAGTTGTCCTTGTCCAACAGACATCAGACAACCCTGTAGATGTTCCTGAATCACTTGACAAGTTCGGTATCTTTTCTCTAACCTTTCCAGGAACGTTTCACCCGTCTGACAGACAATATGTTCATCGGAGATGCAGAAATGCGGAAGTGATTACATAAACTTACATTTATTTAAAAGTAAGAGTAAGTTATTTGTACAGACCAGAGAGTGCTGAAAAGTATTATTACAATACCTGGGAGGTAAAAACTCCTCCCATAAAGTTCTTTACATAAAAGTTTTTAAGGAGGACCCGGTCCTCCGGCAGCTTCATTCTTGATTATCTTCACTTTTCACCACCTTGGTACAAAAACAACAAAAGTTTGTTGTCTCCTCACCTAAAAACAACGGGGGAATAAACCCTGAGTATGGAATTACTCAGCAAGTCTTACCCGACTAAGGAAAAGACTCTCAAGGGGATGCTGGATATATGGGAGTCAAGGTAAGGCTTTTCAATATTCAAAGACTCTGTTTGCAGAATTGCTTACTAAAGTGGATCCTTAAAATCCAATTTTATTGTCAGGTTAAGTAAAATTACCTGCAGCTAGAGTTCTTCTACCCTAGTTCAATCACTTGACCTACACTAGCCAATTTCTTATCAACCCTTCATCTTCACTAGATTGCTACGTGTAAGTCAGTGGCCAAGTCTCCATAACCGCGGAGGTATGACGATCCGAATCGATTATACTCAGCTGAGGATCTCCGATCACACGACATATATAGCACTTAACCCTTGCATATGTCAACCCGCCACCGAGTTTCTTAAGACCAGATCAGGTTCACGCAAACCGAGAGCACAGATACACCACCGTCCAGCCTCTTGCCACGGAGGGTACACGCTACTCTCGCCACCGCTCCACGCCCATTTCGTGTTATCTTATTCTGGCCTTAGTCCACCCGAGGCAAAGCTTACCCATGACGATGCATGTGACCAGTTAAAGGGTCCTCGGTCAGCAGGCTTACATCGAGACGGCCCTTAATCGACTCAGACGAAGACACTACACCGAGACTCTCTTTCTCGTGCAAGTCACCCGCCCGGTCTCAGCTTAATCATTTAACCCCAAAGGTTGGTACCTGGCAGAGGTACATCTTTTCCGATGTTGAATCCATCACGGTCGTGATGGATTCACCATCAAGTTTTATATTTGAAAACAACCCTTCCACTTTGCCAAACATCTTTTGTAAAACAAATCCTTTTGTTTTGCTAGAGCAATACTAAGCATAACAAAACCTTTTGTAAAACAGGGTATCAAGGAAAATACTCAATTCCAAGGAAAGTAATGCAGGAATTGGTTTAAGCAATCAACACATATCACCTAGTGCATCAAGCAAGTGAGAAAGATTTTAAAATACAAGGGGGGGGGGTGGCAAATGCATCGGGGCTTGCCTTTGTTTATGGGTGAGTCAGGCTCAGATCCACAAATATCGAAGTAGAAACAGTTCTCAACCTGTGTTTCCAAAGGTGGTGGTGCTTGCTCTTCAGTGGCTTCCACTTCTTCTTCGAGTTCTAATCATAACCATATATATGTATAAGAATGGATGCCATGGGATGCTCATGAGGGTGCAAAGATAATATAAACTTATTATCTAAGTCTTGAATACAACTTTCCTTCACGGAACTCCGAGAACTTAGGGTTTCCGGAGTAGGTAAAGGAGTTCACAGGGCAGGGGGGGGGGTGTTTTGGGGTTTGGTGATCAAACAAGGTCCAAATCAATTCAAACTCTACCCAAGGCTTCTAAATAATGTGGGGAGTTCATATAAAAATTTTGAACATTTTTGGCATTACTATTAATTCTTTAAAATTCCAGAACCACTATCTTAAACTATTTCAAATACCTTAAAATTCCTGCTTTAACCTAAAAATCATGAAACTATTTTTATTAAATTCTAGGGAAAATAAGAAGACTAGGAAAATTGGTCTCATATTTTACCATTTTTCTACATTTTTCTACATATTTCTAAAGCTGGCTAAAAATAGAAAAAGGAAAAACGATGAACAGACTTGGGCCGAAATCAGCCCAAGTCGGCCCAACTACAGCAGAAACACATCCACGCGCGCGCCCGCGGTAGCTTTGCACAGAGGCCCTTGGTTTATTAGCTAACTCGAATTAGGTTTGTTTACTGTTTCTCTGTGCCACTGACGGTTTACAGAAAACC